>CAUDMG010000730.1:70000-132865 GCA_958450375.1 Homarus gammarus | reverse complement strand
AGGGGGAGAGGAGGGTGATCTAGGAGGGGAGAAGGCGGGAGGGGAGAGAGGCGGTGATCTAGGAGGGGGGAGGGGGTAGGAGGGGTCGTGATCTAGGAGGGGAAGGGGGGAGAGGAGGTGATCTAGGAGGGGGAGGGGGAGAGAGGAGGTGATCTACGAGGAGGAAGGGGGATGAGGGGGTGATCTATGAGGGGGAAGGGCGTAGAGGAGGTGATCTACGAGGGGAAGGGGGGAGAGGGGGTGATCTAGGAGGAGGAAGGGGGAGAGGAGGTGATCTAGGAGGGGGAAGGGGGGAGAGGAGGTGATCTAGGAGGGGGAAGGGGGAGGAGGTGATCTACGAGGAGGAAGGGGAAAGAGGAGGTGATCTAAGAGGGGAAGGGGGTAGAGGAGGTGATCTAGAAGGGGGAAGGGGGTAGAAGGGGTGATCTAGGAGGGGGAAGGGGGGAGAGGAGGTGCTCTAGGAGGGGGAAGGGGGTAGAGGAGGTGATCTAGGAGGGGGAAGGGGGTAGAGGAGGTGATCTAGGAGGGGGAAGGGGGTAGAGGAGGTGATCTAGGAGGGGGAAGCTGGTAGAGGGGGTGATCTAGAAGGGGGAAGGGGGTAGAGGGAGGTGATCTAGGAGGGGGAAGGGGGTAGAGGGGTGATCTAGGAGGGGGAAGGGGGGAGACGAGGTGATCTAGGAGGGGGAAGGGGGGAGAGGAGGTGATCTACGGAGGGGAAGGGGGATGAGGGGGTGATCTATGAGGGGGAAGGGCGTGCAGGAGGTGATCTAGGAGGGGGAAGGGGGTAGAGGGGGTGATCTAGGAGGAGGAAGGAGGGAGAGGAGGTGATCTAGCCGGGGGAAGGGGGTAGAGGAGGTGATCTACGAGGAGGAAGGGGGTAGAGGAGGTGATCTAGGAGGGGGAAGGGGGTAGAGGAGGTGATCTAGGAGGGGAAAGGGGGTAGAGGGGGTGATCTAGGAGGGGGAAGGCGGTAGAGGTGGTGATCTAGGAGGGGGAAGGGGGGATTGGAGGTGATCTAGGAGGGGGACGGGGGAGAGGAGGTGATCTCGGAGGGGGTAGGGGGTAGAGAGGAGGTGATCTAGGAGGGGGAAGGGGGGAGAGGTGGTGATCTAGGAGGGGGAAAGGTGGTAGAGGTGGTGATCTAGGAGGGGAAGGGGGGAGAGGTGGTGATCTAGGAGGGGAAGGGGGAGAGAGGGGTGATCTACGAGGGGAAGGGGGGAGAGGGGGTGATCTAGGAGGAGGAAGGGGGAGAGGAGGTGATCTAGGAGGGGGAAGGGGGGAGAGGGGGTGATCTAGGAGGGGGAAGGGGGGAGAGGGGGTGATCTAGGAGGAGGAAGGGGGAGAGGAGGTGATCTAGGAGGGGGAAGGGGGAAGAGGAGGAGATCTAGGAGGGGGGAAGGGAGAGAGGAGGTGATCTAGGAGGGGGAAGGGGGGAGAGGAGGTGATCTAGGAGGGGGATGGGGGGAGAGGAGGTGAACTAGGGAGGGAAGGGGGGGAGGAGGTGATCTAGGAGGGGGAAGGGGGTAGAGGTGGTGATCTAGGAGGAGGAAGGGGGTAGAGGAGGTGATCTAGGATGGGGAAGGGGGGAGAGGAGGTGATCTAGGAGGGGGAAGGGGGGGAGGAGGTGATCTAGGAGGGGAAGGGGGGGTGGAGGTGATCTAGGAGGGGGAAGGGGGTAGAGGAGGTGATCTAGGAGGAGGAAGGCTGTAGAGAGGGTGATCAAGGAGGGGGAAGGGGGCTGAGGAGGTGATCTAGGAGGAGGAAGGCGGTAGAGGGGGTGATAAAGGAGGGTAAGGGGGGGAGGAGGTGATCTAGGAGGGGGAAGGGGGTAGAGGAGGTGATCTACGAGGTGGAAGGGGGGAGAGGAGGTGATCTAGGAGGGGAAGGGGGGAGAGGAGGTGATCTAGGAGGGGGAAGGGGTAGAGGGGGTGAACTAGGAGGGGAAGGGGGGAGAGGAGGTGATCTAGAGGGGGACGGGGGGAGTGGAGGTGATCTATGCGGGGGAAAGGGGGAGAGGAGGTGATCTAGGAGGGGAAGGGGGAGAGGGAGGTGATCTAGGAGGGGGAAGGGGGGAGAGGAGGTGATCTAGGAGGGGGAAGGGGGTAGAGGAGGTGATCTAGGAGGGGGAAGGGGGAGAGGAGGTGATCTAGGAGGGGGAAGGGGGGAGAGGAGGTGATCTAGGAGGGGGAAGGGGGTAGAGGGGGTGATCTAGGAGGGGGAAGGGGCTAGAGGTGGTGATCTAGGAGGAGGAAGGGGTAGAGGGGTGATCTAGGAGGGGAAGGGGGAGAGGGGTGATCTAGGAGGGGGAAGGGGGGAGAGGAGGTGATCTAGGAGGGGGAAGGAGGGAGTGGAGGTGATCTATGAGGGGGAAAGGGGGCGAGGAGGTGATCTAGGAGGGGGAAGGGGGGAGAGGAGGTGATCTAGGAGGGGGAAGGGGGGAGAGGAGGTGATCTTGGAGGGGGAAGGGGGTAGAGGGGGTGATCTAGGAGGGGGAAGGGGCTAGAGGTGGTGATCTAGGAGGAGGAAGGGGTGAGAGGAGGTGATCTAGGAGGGGGAAGGGGGGAGAGGAGGTGATCAAGAAGGGGGAAGGGGGTAGAGGGGGTGATCTAGGAGAGGGAAGGGGGGAGAGGAGGTGATCTAGGATGGGGAAGGGGGGAGAGGAGGTGATCTAGGAGGGGGAAAGGGGGAGAGGGGGTGATCTAGGAGGGGGAAGGGGGTAGAGGGGGTGATCTAGGAGGAGGAAGGGGGAGAGGAGGTGATCTAGGAGGGGGAAGGGGGGAGAGGTGGTGATCTAGGAGGGGGAAAGGTGGTAGAGGTGGTGATCTAGGAGGGGGAAGGGGGGAGAGGAGGTGATCTAGGAGGGGGAAGGGGGGAGAGGAGGTGATCTAGGAGGGGGAAGGGGGGAGAGGAGGTGATCTAGGAGGGGGAAGGTGGTAGAGGTGGTGATCTAGGAGGGGGAAGGGGGGAGAGGGGGTGATCTAGGAGGGGGAAGGGGGGAGAGGAGGTGATCTAGTAGGGGGAAGGGGGAAGAGGAGGAGATCTAGGAGGGGGAAGGGGGTAGAGGTGGTGATCTAGGAGGGGGAGGGGTAGAGGAGGTGATCTAGGAGGGGAAGGGGGAGAGGAGGTGATCTAGGTGGGGGAAGGGGGGAGAGGAGGTGATCTAGGAGGGGGAAGGGGGAGAGGAGGTGATCTAGGAGGTGGAAGGGGGGAGAGGAGGTGATCTAGGAGGGGGAAGGGGGGAGAGGAGGTGATCTAGGAGGGGGAAGGGGAGAGAGGAGGTGATCTAGGAGGGGGAAGGGGGTAGAGGTGGTGATCTAGGAGGGGGAGGGGGGAGAGGACGTGATCTAGGAGGGGGAAGGGGGAGAGGAGGTGATCTAGGAGGGGAAGGGGGGAGAGGAGGTGATCTAGTAGGGGGAAGGGGGAAGAGAAGGTGATCTAGGAGGGGGAAGGGGGGAGAGGAGGTGATCTAGGAGGGGGAAGGGGGGAGAGGAGGTGATCTAGGAGGCGGAAAGGTGGTAGAGGGGGTGATCTAGGAGAGGGAAGGGGGGGAGAGGAGGTGATCTAGGAGGGGGAAGGGGGTAGAGGGGGTGATCTAGGAGGGGGAAGGGGGGAGAGGAGGTGATCTAGGAGGGGGAAGGGGGTAGAGGGGGTGATCTAGGAGGGGGAAGGGGGGAGAGGAGGTGATCTAGGAGGGGGAAGGGGGAGAGGGGGTGATCTAGGAGGGGGAAGGGAGTAGAGGGGTGATCTAGGAGGGGGAAGGGGGGAGAGGAGGTGATCTAGGAGGGGGAAGGGGGGAGAGGAGGTGATCTAGGAGGGGGAAGGGGGGAGTGGGGGTGATCTAGGAGGGGGAAGGGGTAGAGGGGTGATCTAGGCGGGGGAAGGTGGGAGAGTGGGTGATCTAGGAGGGGGAAGGGGGGAGAGGAGGTGATCTAGGAGGGGGAAGGGGGTAGAGGGGGTGATCTAGGAGGGGGAAGGGGGAGAGGAGGTGATCTAGGAGGGGGAAGGGGGGAGAGGAGGTGATCTAGGAGGGGGAAGGGGGGAGAGGAGGTGATCTAGGAGGGGCAAGGGGGAGAGGAGGTGATCTAGGAGGGGGAAGGGGGAGAGGAGGTGATCTAGGAGGGGGAAGGGGGAGAGGAGGTGATCTAGGAGGGGAAGGGGGAGAGGAGGTGATCTAGGAGGGGGAAGGGGGGAGAGGAGTTGATCTAGGAGGAGGAAGGGGGAGAAGAGGTGATCTAGGAGGGTGAAGGGGAGAGAGGAGGTGATCTAGGAGGGGGAAGGGGGTAGAGGAGGTGATCTAGGAGGGGGAAGGGGGTAGAGGAGGTGATCTAGGAGGGGGAAGGGGGTAGAGGAGGTGATCTAGGAGGGGGAAGGGGGGAGAGGAGGTGATCTAGGAGGGGAAGGGGGGAGAGGAGGTGATCTAGGAGGGGAAGGGGGTAGAGGAGGTGATCTAGGAGGGGAAGGGGGAGAGGAGGTGATCTAGGAGGGGGAAGGGGGGAGAGGAGGTGATCTAGGAGGGGGAAGGGAGTAGAGGGGGTGATCTAGGAGGGGGAAGGGGGGAGAGGAGGTGATCTAGGAGGGGGAAGGGGGGAGAGGAGGTGATCTAGGAGGGGGAAGGGGGGAGAGGAGGTGATCTAGGAGGGGGAAGGGGGGAGAGGAGGTGATCTAGGAGGGGAAGGGGGGAGAGGAGGTGATCTAGGAGGGGGAAGGGGGTAGAGGAGGTGATCTAGGAGGGGAAGGGGGAGAGGAGGTGATCTAGGAGGGGAAGGGGGAGAGGAGGTGATCTAGGAGGGGGAAGGGGGGAGAGGAGGTGATCTAGGAGGGGGAAGGGGGAGAGGAGGTGATCTAGGAGGGGGAAGGGGGAGAGGAGGTGATCTAGGAGGGGGAAGGGGGGAGAGGAGGTGATCTAGGAGGGGGAAGGGGGTAGAGGAGGTGATCTAGGAGGAGGAAGGGGGGAGAGGAGGTGATCTAGGAGGGGGAAGGGGGAGAGGTGGTGATCTAGGAGGAGGAAGGGGGGAGAGGAGGTGATCTAGGAGGGGGAAGGGGGGAGAGGAGGTGATCTAGGAGGGGGAAGGGGGTAGAGGAGGTGATCTAGGAGGAGGAAGGGGGAGAGGAGGTGATCTAGGAGGGGAAGGGGGAGAGGAGGTGATCTAGGAGGGGGAAGGGGGAGAGGAGGTGATCTAGGAGGGGGAAGGGGGGTGTGGAGGTGATCTAGGAGGGGGAAGGGGGAGAGGAGGTGATCTAGGAGGGGGAAGGGGGGAGAGGAGGTGATCTAGGAGGGGGAAGGGGGGAGAGGAGGTGATCTAGGAGGGGGAAGGGGGGGAGGAGGTGATCTAGGAGGAGGAAGGGGGAGAGGAGGTGATCTAGGAGGGGAAGGGGGGAGAGGAGGTGATCTAGGAGGGTGAAGGGGGTAGAGGGGTGATCTAGGAGGGGAAGGGGAGAGAGGAGGTGATCTAGGTGGGGGAAGGGGGAGAGGTGGTGATCTAGGAGGAGGAAGGGGGGAGAGGAGGTGATCTAGGAGGGGGAAGGGGGAGAGGAGGTGATCTAGGAGGGGGAAGGGGGAAGAGGAGGAAATCTAGGAGGGGGGAAGGGGGGAGAGGAGGTGACCTAGGAGGGGGAAGGGGGGAGAGGAGGTGATGTAGGAGGGGGGAAGGGGGGAGAGGAGGTGACCTAGGAGGGGGAAGGGGGGAGAGGAGGTGATCTAGGAGGGGGAAGGGGAGAGAGGAAGTGATCTAGGAGGGGGAAGGGGGAAGAGGAGGAGATCTAGGAGGGGGAAGGGGCGAGAGGAGGTGATCTAGGAGGGGGAAAGGGGTAGAGAGGTGATCTAGGAGGGGGAAGGGGGGAGAGGAGGTGATCTAGGAAGGAGAAGGGGGGAGAGGAGGTGATCTAGGAGGAGGAAGGGGGGAGAGGAGGTGATCTAGGAGGGGGAAGGGGGAAGAGGAGGAGATCTAGGAGGGGGAAGGGGGGAGAGGAGGTGATCTAGGAGGGGGAAAGGGGTAGAGGGGTGATCTAGGAGGGGGAAGGGGGGAGAGGAGGTGATCTAGGAGGGTGAAGGGGGTAGAGGGGTGATCTAGGAGGGGGAAGGGGGAAAGGAGGTGATCTAGGAAGGAGAAGGGGGGAGAGGAGGTGATCTAGGAGGGGGAAAGGGGTAGAGGTGGTGATCTAGGAGGGGGAAGGGGGTAGAGGGGGTGATCTAGGAGGGGGAAGGGGGTAGAGGTGGTGATCTAGGAAGGGGAAGGGGGAGAGGAGGTGATCTAGGAGGGGGAAGGGGGAGAGGAGGTGATCTAGGAGGGGGAGGGGGGTAGAGGGGGTGATCTAGGAGGGGTAAGGGGAGAGAGGAAGTGATCTAGGAGGGGGAAGGGTGTAGAGGAGGTGATCTAGGAGGGGGGAGGTGGTAGAGGGGTCGATCTAGGAGGGGGAAGGGGGTAGAGGGGGTGATCTAGGAGGGGGAAATGTGGAGAGGAGATGATCTAGGAGGGGAAAGGTGGGAGAGGAGGTGATCTAGGAGGGGGAAGGGGGGAGAGGAGGTGATCTCAGAGGGGGAAGGTGGGGAGGAGGTGATCTAGGAGGGGGAAGGGGAGAGGAGGTGATCTAAGAGGTGACAAGGGGAATGGTCACGTGTAATAATCTTAGCAGCAGTGATGTAAACAGAGCCTGAATCCCTGTTACGTTGTGAGGCCGAGACGTCAACAAAAGCCACGAACGATCATTTGAGTCACGAACGACCATAAGTATCTCTACTAGATCCTGAAGGACTCTACTGGACCCCTGAAGGATTTTACTTGACCCCTGAAGGACTCTACTGGACCCCTGAATGATTTTACTTGACCTTTGAAGGTCTCTAAGTAAGGTAAAGTACTCAAGATAATGTAATCCTGCCACAATAAGTTACTGGGTAAGATATAAAAAGTGTTTTAGTGTAAATGAGGATATTATATTGGTCGTCCACTTGGTGTAATAACAACCGAGGAAATGATGGTGTTCCCCCTAAATCATAACACAGAAAACAGACACATAAAATGAGAACTCTTTTATGTTGACCGTACCCTAATGCATTCTTCATAAGTCACCGAACACACAACAAGGCATCAAAGAAAACGTAACGTATACAAACCAGAGATAAAGAAACTGGGAAATAATTTAATGGAGAGGAAGAAAAAATAAAATCATAGTAAATGTGTGACACCATCGACTCCTTTCTATCTGAAGGCACAGTCAATCATCATCCTGTGATTGGTTGTGCTTACGAAGGCTTCCCCTTGACCAGCCAATCAGAGCTAAATGTCACTCTCTTAATTGCTCACTCGCCAAAACAGAGTAATTTTGCTCTTAATTTGTACATGGGAAGCCTTAACCTGCTTTGGCGTTAGTCGATTGGACCCCAGAATAAGGATAATACAGTGTGTCAGGCCCCAGAATGAGGATAATACAGTAAGTTGACCCCAGAATAAGGATAATACAGTAAGTTGAGCCCCAGAACGAGGATAATACAGTAAGTTGAGCCCCAGAACGAGGTTAATACAGTAAGTTAAGCCCCAGAACGAGGATAATACAGTGAGTTAAGCCTCAGAACGAGGATAATACAGTAAGTTAAGCCCCAGAATGAGGATAATACAGTAAGTTGAGCCCCAGAACGAGGATAATACAGTAAGTTGAGCCCCAGAATGAGGATAATACAGTAAGTTGGGCCCCAGAACGAGGATAATGCAGTGAGTTGAGCCCCAGAACGAGGATAATACAGTAAGTTAAGCCCCAGAACGAGGATAATACAGTACGTTAAGCCCCAGAACGAGGATAATACAGTAAGTTGAGCCCCAGAACGAGGATAATACAGTAAGTTGAGCCCCAGAACGAGGATAATACAGTAAATTGTGCCCCAGAACGAGGATAATACAGTAAGTTAAGCCCCAGAACGAGGATAATACAGTAAGTTGAGCCCCAGAACGAGGATGGTACAGTAAGTTAAGCCCCAGAACGAGGATAATACAGTAAGTTGAGCCCCATTACGAGGATAATGCAGTGAGTTGAGCCCCAGAACGAGGATAATACAGTAAGTTAAGCCCCAGAACGAGGATAATACAGTACGTTAAGCCCCAGAACGAGGATAATGCAGTGAGTTAAGCCCCAGAACGAGGATAATACAGTAAGTTAAGCCCCAGAACGAGGATAATACAGTAAGTTAAGCCCCAGAACGAGGATAATACAGTAAGTTGAGCCCCAGAACGAGGATAATACAGTAAGTTAAGCCCCAGAACGAGGATAATACAGTAAGTTGAGCCCCAGAACGAGGATAATACAGTAAGTTGAGCCCCAGAACGAGGATAATACAGTAAGTTAAGCCCCAGAACGAGGATAATACAGTGAATTAAGCCTCAGAACGAGGATAATACAGTAAGTTGAGCCCCAGAACGAGGATAATACAGTAACTTGAGCCCCAGAACGAGGATAATACAGTAAGTTGAGCCCCAGAACGAGGATAATACAGTAAGTTGAGCCCCAGAACGAGGATAATACAGTAAGTTAAGCCCCAAAACGAGGATAATACAGTAAGTTGAGCCCCAGAACGAGGATAATACAGTAAGTTGAGCCCCAGAACGAGGATAATACAGTAAGTTGAGCCCCAGAACGAGGATAATACAGTAAGTTAAGCCCCAGAACGAGGATAATACAGTAAGTTAAGCCCCAGAACGAGGATAATACAGTAAGTTGAGCCCCAGAACGAGGATAATACAGTAAGTTGAGCCCCAGAACGAGGATAATACAGTAAGTTAAGCCCCAGAACGAGGATAATACAGTAAGTTGAGCCCCAGAACGAGGATAATACAGTAAGTTGAGCCCCAGAACGAGGATAATACAGTAAGTTGAGCCCCAGAACGAGGATAATACAGTAAGTTAAGCCCCAGAACGAGGATAATACAGTAAGTTGAGCCCCAGAACGAGGATAATACAGTAAGTTGAGCCCCAGAACGAGGATAATACAGTAAGTTGAGCCCCAGAACGAGGATAATACAGTAAGTTGAGCCCCCAGAACGAGGATAATACAGTAAGTTGAGCCCCAGAACGAGGATAATACAGTAAGTTGAAGCCCCAGAACGAGGATAATACAGTAAGTTGAGCCCCAGAACGAGGATAATACAGTAAGTTGAGCCCCAGAACGAGGATAATACAGTAAGTTGAGCCCCAGAACGAGGATAATACAGTAAGTTAAGCCCCAGAACGAGGATAATACAGTAAGTTAAGCCCCAAAACGAGGATAATACAGTAAGTTGAGCCCCAGAACGAGGATAATACAGTAAGTTGAGCCCCAGAACGAGGATAATACAGTAAGTTAAGCCCCAAAACGAGGATAATACAGTAAGTCGAGCCCCAGAACGAGGATAATACAGTAAGTTGAGCCCCAGAACGAGGATAATACACTAAATTAAGCCCCAGAACGAGGATAATACAGTACGTTGAGCCCCCAGAACGAGGATAATACAGTAAGTTGAGCCCCAGAACGAGGATAATACAGTAAGTTAAGCCCCAGAACGAGGATAATACAGTGAGTTAAGCCTCAGAACGAGGATAATACAGTAAGTTGAGCCCCAGAACGAGGATAATACTGTAACTTGAGCCCCAGAACGAGGATAATACAGTAAGTTGAGCCCCAGAACGAGGATAATACAGTAAGTTGAGCCCCAGAACGAGGATAATACAGTAAATTAAGCCCCAAAACGAGGATAATACAGTAAGTTGATCCCCAGAACGAGGATAATACAGTAAGTTGAGCCCCAGAACGAGGATAATACAGTAAGTTGAGCCCCAGAACGAGGATAATACAGTAAGTTAAGCCTCAGATGGAGCATAATACAGTAAGTTAAGCCCCAGAACGAGGATAATACAGTAAGTTGAGCCCCAGAACGAGGATAATACAGTAAGTTGAGCCCCAGAACGAGGATAATACAGTAAATTAAGCCCCAAAACGAGGATAATACAGTAAGTTGAGCCCCAGAACGAGGATAATACAGTAAGTTGAGCCCCAGAACGAGGATAATACAGTAAGTTGAGCCCCAGAACGAGGATAATACAGTAAGTTAAGCCCCAAAACGAGGATAATACAGTAAGTTGAGCCCCAGAACGAGGATGGTACAGTAAGTTAAGCCCCAGAACGAGGATAATACAGTAAGTTGAGCCCCATTACGAGGATAATGCAGTGAGTTGAGCCCCAGAACGAGGATAATACAGTAAGTTAAGCCCCAGAACGAGGATAATACAGTACGTTAAGCCCCAGAACGAGGATAATGCAGTGAGTTAAGCCCCAGAACGAGGATAATACAGTAAGTTAAGCCCCAGAACGAGGATAATACAGTAAGTTAAGCCCCAGAACGAGGATAATACAGTAAGTTGAGCCCCAGAACGAGGATAATACAGTAAGTTAAGCCCCAGAACGAGGATAATACAGTAAGTTAAGCCCTAGAACGAGGATAATACAGTAACTTGAGCCCCAGAACGAGGATAATACAGTAAGTTGAGCCCCAGAACGAGGATAATACAGTAAGTTGATTTGAAAACGAGGATAATACAGTAAGTTGAGCCCCAGAACGAGGATAATACAGTAAGTTGAGCCCCAAAACGAGGATAATACAGTACGTTAAGCCTCAGAAAGAGCATAATACAGTAAGTTAAGCCCCAGAACGAGGATAATACAGTAAGTTGAGCCCCAGAACGAGGATAATACAGTAAGTTGAGCCCCAGAACGAGGATAATACAGTGAGTTGAGCCCCAAAACGAGGATAATACAGTAAGTTCAGCCCCAGAACGAGGATAATACAGTACGTTGAGCCCCAGAACGAGGATAATACAGTGAGTTGAGCCCCAAAACGAGGATAATACAGTAAGTTGAGCCCCTGAACGAGGATAATACAGTAAGTTGAGCCCCAGAACGAGGATAATACAGTAAGTTAAGCCCCAAAACGAGGATAATACAGTAAGTTGAGCCCCAGAACGAGGATAATACAGTAAGTTAAGCCCCAGAACGAGGATGGTACAGTAAGTTAAGCCCCAGAACGAGGATAATACAGTAAGTTAAGCCCCAAAACGAGGATAATACAGTAAGTTGAGCCCCAGAACGAGGATAATACAGTAAGTTGAGCCCCAGAACGAGGATAATACAGTAAGTTAAGCCCCAGAACGAGGATAATACAGTAAGTTGAGCCCCAGAACGAGGATAATACAGTAAGTTGAGCCCCAGAACGAGGATAATACACTAAATTAAGCCCCAGAACGAGGATAATACAGTACGTTGAGCCCCCAGAACGAGGATAATACAGTACGTTGAGCCCCAGAACGAGGATAATACTGTAACTTGAGCCCCAGAACGAGGATAATACAGTAAGTTGAGCCCCAGAACGAGGATAATACAGTAAGTTGAGCCCCAGAACGAGGATAATACAGTAAGTTAAGCCCCAAAACGAGGATAATACAGTAAGTTGAGCCCCAGAACGAGGATAATACAGTAAGTTGAGCCCCAGAACGAGGATAATACAGTAAGTTGAGCCCCAGAACGAGGATAATACAGTAAGTTAAGCCTCAGATGGAGCATAATACAGTAAGTTAAGCCCCAGAACGAGGATAATACAGTAAGTTGAGCCCCAGAACGAGGATAATACAGTAAGTTGAGCCCCAGAACGAGGATAATACAGTAAGTTAAGCCCCAAAACGAGGATAATACAGTAAGTTGAGCCCCAGAACGAGGATAATACAGTAAGTTGAGCCCCAGAACGAGGATAATACAGTAAGTTGAGCCCCAGAACGAGGATAATACAGTAAGTTAAGCCCCAAAACGAGGATAATACAGTAAGTTGAGCCCCAGAACGAGGATAATACAGTAAGTTGAGCCCCAGAACAAGGATAATACAGTAAGTTTAGCCCCAGAACGAGGATGGTACAGTAAGTTAAGCCCCAAAACGAGGATAATACAGTAAGGTAAGCCCCAGAACGAGGATAATACAGTAAGTTGAGCCTCAGAACGAGGATAATACAGTAAGTTGAGCCCCAGAACGAGGATAATACAGTAAGTTGAGCCCCAGAACGAGGATAATACAGTAAGTTGAGCCCCAGAACGAGGATAATACAGTAAGTTAAGCCCCACAACGAGGATAATACAGTAAGTTAAGCCCCAAAACGATGATAATACAGTAAATTGGACCCCAGAACGAGGATAATACAGTAAGTTGAGCCTCAGAACGAGGATAATACAGTAAGTTGAGCCCCAAAACGAGGATAATACAGTAAGTTGAGCCCCAGAACGAGGATAATACAGTAAGTTAAGCCCCACAACGAGGATAATACAGTAAGTTAAGCCCCAGAACGAGGATTATACAGTAAGTTGAGCCCCAGAACGAGGATAATACAGTAAGTTGAGCCCCAGAACGAGGATAATACAGTAAGTTGAGCCCCAGAACGAGGATAATACAGTAAGTTGAGCCCCAGAACGAGGATAATACAGTAAGTTGAGCCCCAGAACGAGGATAATACAGTAAGTTAAGCCCCAGAACGAGGATGGTACAGTAAGTTAAGCCCCAGAACGAGGATAATACAGTAAGTTGAGCCCCAAAACGAGGATAATACAGTAAGTTAAGCCCCAGAACGAGGATAATACAGTAAGTTAAGCCCCACAATGAGGATAATACAGTAAGTTAAGCCCCAGAACGAGGATAATACAGTAAGTTAAGCCCCAGAACGAGGATATTACAATAAGTTGGGCCCCAGAACGAGGATAATACAGTAAGTTAAGCCCCAGAACGAGGATGGTACAGTAAGTTAAGCCCCAGAACGAGGATAATACAGTAAGTTGAGCCCCAGAACGAGGATAATACAGTAAGTTGAGCCCCAGAACGAGGATAATACAGTAAGTTGAGCCCCAGAACGAGGATAATACAGTAAGTTGAGCCCCAGAACGAGGATAATACAGTAAGTTAAGCCCCAAAACGAGGATAATACAGTAAGTTAAGCCCCAGAACGAGGATAATACAGTAAGTTAAGCCCCAAAGCGAGGATAATACAGTAAGTTAAGCCCCAAAATGAGGATAATACAGTAAGTTGAGCCCCAGAACGAGGATAATACAGTAAGTTAAGCCCCAGAACGAGGATAATACAGTAAGGTAAGCCCCAAAACGAGGATAATACAGTAAGTTGAGCCCCAGAACGAGGATAATACAGTAAGTTAAGCCCCAGATCGAGGATAATACAGTAAGTTAAGCCCCAGAACGAGGATACTACAGTAAGTTGGGCCCCAGAACGAGGATAATACAGTAAGTTGAGCCCCAGAACGAGGATAATACAGTAAGTTGGGCCCCAGAACGAGGATAATACAGTAAGTTAAGCCCCAGAACGAGGATAATACAGTAAGTTAAGCCCCAGAACGAGGATAATACAGTAAGTTGAGCCCCAGAACGAGGATATTACAGCAAGTTGAGCCCCAGAACGAGGATAATACAGTAAGTTAAGCCTCAGAACGAGGATAATACAGTAAATTGGGCCCCAGAACGAGGATAATACAGTAAGTTGAGCCCCAGAACGAGGATATTACAGTAAGTTGAGCCCCAGAACGAGGATAATACAGTAAGTTAAGCCCCAGAGCGAGAATAATGCAATTACTATAATCCAAAAAACAAGACATTCACACACACACACACACACACACAGAGAGAGAGAGAGGAAAAATTTTACCAACGAATAAACTGCTTACGAAAGATGAGACACAACAAACGAGTGAAAGGACACACACACACACACACACACACACTACATCCTTGACCACCGAAGGGTGAAGACGCACCTGGCTGCTCCTCTCGGAGCAGCCAGGTCAACTTTTAAGTTGGCCCATACCAACCCCCTCCCGTGAACCCTCCTCCCCACCGGAATATCAACAAGTTCTCGCCAGAAGTTACAATTTCATTTAGGAAAGGAACGGAACCAGTGTTAAACAGAGGTGAACAGTGGTGAACAGTGCTTAAGTCAGTGAGAACAACTCAACAGTTAACCTTCACACAGTGAGGTCCCATGTACCCAGTGATAACGGCCCGTGAGACCCAACAACAACCAGCGATGTGTTAATCTGTCTACGATAGGAAGGCCTAAGACCAAACCTCACTCATATGACACCATCTGTGAGGCAATTACTACACCACATGTCCCTCATAACACCATCTGTGAGGGAATTACTATACCACGTGATGCCCCTCATAACACCATCTGTGAGGGAGTTACTACACCACGTGAGGTCCCTCATAACACCATCTGTGAGGGAATTACTACACCACGTCAGGCCCCTCATAACACCATCTGTGAGGGAATTACTACACCACGTGATGCCCCTCATAACACCATCTGTGAGGGAGTTACTACACCACGTGAGGCCCCTCATAACACCATCTGTGAGGTAATTACTACACCACGTGAGGTCCCTCATAACACCATCTGTGAGGTAATTACTACACCACGTGAGGTCCCTCATAACACCATCTGAGGGAACTACTACACCGCGTGAGGTCCCTCCTAACACCATCTGGGAGGGAGTTACTACACTACGTGTTTACTGTTCAACACCTACATTAATGTGTGTGTTCACTGTATGTTCCTTTACCTTTCTCTAATGAAGGTTTTTGTTAAACCACTAGTGTATGTAATAAGTCATTTATGTCCAATGTATATTATCAGCCATCGGGCTGCAGAATTTTTTCAATAAACCGTTAATTATTATTATCATTATTATTATTATTACACACACAAACACACACACACACACAGGTCATAGAGCAAAAAACATTATATTTTCCCAATAATAATTTAACTTACTAAATTAATTATAATTTATCTAAATTTTCTACACGAAACAACACAAAATATAATTAACATTCTAGTAGTTATAGTATCATTATTGGTTGTTGTTATCATAATTGTTTTATCATTCTAGCCATAATACTACTACTAATAATAATATTAATAACAACAATGATAATAACAGTATTAATAATAACAACAACAATAATAATAATAAAAACAACAGTAATAATAATAAGAATAATAACAACAATAATAATAACAATATTAATAATAACAACAACAATAATAATAATAAAAACAACAGTAATAACAATACTAATAATAACAACAATAATAATAACAATAATAATAATAACTACAATAATAATAACAATAATAATATCAATAATAATAATAACAACAACAATAATAATAATAATTCTAACGCCATTTTTCCCACAATCTTATCAACTCAAACTACAGTAGTGTATAATAGTCTTCTCTACAAGTGTAAATGAAACACTACCTTATCCTAAAGATTAACCCCTTCAACTCCCCCATCAAGTTAATTCCACCTAAAGATTAACTACATTAATTTTACCTGGGGGAGGTCAGTTTACCACGCTACTCAAACACTCTCCTGCTCTACCAACACACTTTACTCCTCCTCTACCCCCACACTACTAAACTACCAACACACTCTACCAACACTCTCTGCCCCCACAATAGGGTGTGTCAATTTTGTCAACATGTTAAAAATCAAATTTGGTAGTCAAAATATTGTGCCTCTTTATGTCTAAACTTGAGATTAGCAAACAAAAATGAATTGAAATAACCCTCACCTACATCAATTATACCTTAAAGTTTCAAATATCAGTATTTCAACAAATTAATGAGACTTGATTAGAATTATTCACTTGATATTAACTAATCTCATGTAAGCATATGGATTATGGAGTATTTTATGGTTCTATAGCTTGTGTACAATATGCATGTCAGAACATGAACATGAACAGGCTCTCCGTGTGGGACAGTTTAATTCTTGTTTTGACTTGTACCAAGCGTGAGGATAAGGCGCCCGGCTCACTCTCCTTCTAGATATCATAGACGGTGGTTTGCTCTCATTGCACTTGCACCTACTCTACCAGACGAATTCTACATTTTAATTATTGTAAGTAGGGCATATTGATTGTCGCAGTTACTTATATCATTGTATAAAACATCATGTTCTAAGAAATTATTATGTTATTTCTGTTACAGCATTTTTGATAAACAAATTGATATTTTTTGAAACAACAATTGAATTATGAAACATTGAAATATTTTTCTATTTGTCAGATAGTGTGAAGATGTCAAAATTGAAGACAAGAAGTCAGTTGTCAACCCACTTGAGCCTGCTAGTTGGTAAAGGGAAGGAGCTTCCTGTATCAGAACTTCCAACAGTGAGAGACATGCTAAGATTAGGGTTACTCCTTCGAGAAAAAAATGCAAAGGACAGAAGGAACCATGCAGATAAAGAACTCATAAATGACATGATAGTCCCTCTTCTGCATCAATGGACAAAAGCTAATGCACTATTCAAACCACCTGTGATTAATCAGTGTCGAACTATTGAGCTAAAACTAACGAAATTATGGCACAAAGCAGTTGAAACATCACTTGGTAAAGGAAACTTGGCCAGGAAAAATGAATTTCTGCACACACTTGATACTCTGTTTGACATTTTGACCTGCAAGTGCTCCATACAATTATGTTCTGAATCCAACTGTTCTCACTCAGGTAAGAGAGAAAATAATTCCCACATTGATTGTGGTTGTCCTCGTGAAAAGAAGATCCCTGTTTTAGAGCTTGAATTTATAAAGGCACAGAGGACAAAGGCAGAAGGCCAAGGAAGTATGCAAATGAGTTCAATAGATTATTCAGAAACAAAGAAGCAGATTGCTAATGCCAAGAAGAGAGAACAAATCCGAGAGAGAGAACAAAAGAAGAAAATGAAGAGTGAAGAAGCCATCCAAAGAGAGGAAGAGCTGTGTCAAGATGTTTATCACTTCTTTGATAGTTCTTCTGATGAACAGGAAGCAACATCAGATGATAGTTCCAAAGAGCCATCTGAACCTTTACCAAAGAAAATGAAATACAACACAAGAAATATTTCAAACATTGCTTTAGCTAGTATTCGCCACCATGCTGGACTTCGTGAGGCTGCAGAAATTGCAACTGCCGCTTGGATAGATGCAGGCCTCATCAGCCGAGAGGATGTATCTTTGGTGATAGATCATAATAAAATTAGAAGAGCACAAGAAAAAATAATGAAGGAAATATCTGATCAGCATGAAAAAGATTTAAGCGAGGGAGGGCTCTCCTGTCTTTTGTTTGATGGAAGAATAGATGACACAAAAGTTTTGCTAGAAGTAGAGGGAGTGAACAGAAAGTTTCCAGGTCTCATCAAAGAAGAACACTACTCTGTCTGTTCTGAGCCTGGTGGTCGGTTTTTGTTTCACTTTGCTCCCGAAACTGAAGTAGAAGGGAAGAAACATGCAGAGGTCATTGCTGATCATATTTTATGTTGGGTTCAGGAGAGAGGACTTGGCAGTTCACTGCAGGCTGTTGGTGGAGATTCAACTGCAGTGAACACCGGATGGCAGGGGGGTGTAATGACGCATTTAGAGAAAAAACTAGGAAGAAGACTTGTTTGGATTGTATGTGATTTACATACAGGCGAGCTACCTCTTCGTCATCTCATCCAGGAACTTGATGGTCCTACAAAGAGCAACAACAAGTGGTCAGGTCCCCTTGGCATCATGCTGGATGAAGCAACACAACTAGAAATAAATACAACCTTTCCAAAGGTCGAAGTTGGCCCTCCCCTTCCGGCGTTGTCTGAAGGAGTCATCAAAGATCTCAGCACAGATCAATCCTATGCTTATCGTATTGCCCAAGCAATAAGATCAGGAGAAGTGCCTCAGTCATTGGCTCTCTTGGAGATTGGACCTGTCAGTCACAGCCGTTGGTTAACTACAGCTCTTCGTTTCTGCAGGATTTGGATTTCCAAACACGAATTGAAGGGCAAAGTGCTGAAGAATTTGAGGTTAATTGTTGAATTTATTATTGGAGTTTATCTTCCCCAGTGGTTTAGTGTGAAACTTAATCCTATGTGGGTGGATGGGCCCAATCACCTTTTGTTTCAATTGCAGCTAGTAAGAACACAGAGGAAGGTAGTGAGGGACATCGTGTTACCTGTGGCAAGAAGGTCCGCTTGGTATGCTCGATCAGAAGCAGTTTTGCAAGCAATGCTTTGCAGTCAATGTACCAATCTCCGAACCGAGGCTGTAGAAGTCATTCTAAAGATTAGAGGAACGCTAATAGATGACGACCAGTTGGGAGACTGTTCGTTTCATTCAAGAAAAGTTCCCCCAATAAACGTCAATGCCACCAAATTGTCAGAATTGGTTGACTTGAGTTTGGAAGTCTTAGAGCCACCATTGACAACAAGTCTAACTAGCCAAGAATTGAGAAACCTTAAAGAGACTCCAATGCAGGTGCCGAAGTGGCCTTCCCACACTCAAAGTGTGGAGAGATGTGTGAAAATGGTCACAGAAGCAGCGGGCCATGTTTACAGCCACGAGAGGCGAGAAGGTTACATCAAAGCACAAATAGCAAGCAGACTACTGATGACAAGAAACCAAAGCAAAGAGAGTATGAAGGCATTGGTTACTTTCAAATAGACTACGGATAATAAAATATAGTAATGTGAAACTTGAAACAGTAACATGTGTGCAAACGCTGGTTATGTTATAAATTCACAAATATGTACATTTAAAAATCCATTTGATGTAGGTAGGACTTATTATAAAAAAAAATTTATGCCAGAATATTGTTTTGCATGCTTTAAGACTACAATAAATTGCTACCAAATTACTCGATTTTCAATTTAGCCAGTTCACCCCCTAAATTGACACACCCTACCCCACAATCTACCAACACACTCTGCCCCCACACTCTACCAACACTCTCTGCCCCCACAATCTACCAACACACTCTGCCCCCACACTCTACCAACACACTCTATCCCCACACTCTATCAACACACTCTGCCCCCCACAATCTACCAACACACTCTTCCCTCACAATCTACCAACACACTCTATCCCCACAATCTACCAACACACTCTATCCCCACACTCTACCATCACACTCTTCCCTCACAATCTACCAACACACTCTACCCCCACAATCTACCAACACACTCTGCCTCCACAATATACCAACACACTCTACCTCCACAATATACCAACACACTCTGCCCCCACAATCCACCAACACACTCTGCCCCCACAATCTACCAACACACTCTGCCACCACAATCTACCAACACACTCTGCCCCCACAATCTACCAACACACTCTGCCCCCACACACTACCAACACACTCTACCCCCACAATCTACTAACACACTCTACCAACACACTCTGCCCCCACACTCTACCAACACACTCTACCCCCACAATCTACCAACACACACTGCCCCCACACACTACCAACACACTCTACCCTCACACTCTACCACTCTACCGCCTTCGGGTTAGCCTGACACATAAATATAAACTTGTCAGAATCACGAAGGTTAGAGATGTTCTCCCCCGGCAGGTAGGTGAAGAACCTCTCGCCGGTTCTACTGTCTTCCAGGGTCAGGTAGCTGCTGATCTCCGTCTGCAGGAAGGGCGTCCCGTCTCCCCACACCACTGGCGTGCCCTTGTCCTTGGATCTGGTCAGGTCAAAGGTCACCATGTTGCCAGAGGTGGATTTTACTGGTGAGAGAGAGAGGTTAGGTTAGGTTAGGTAAGAGAGGTCAGGTGAGGTTAGGTTAGTTCCATCTAGAAGTGGATTATTCCAGTATGATGACGATGATGATGATGATGATTATGATGATGATTATGGTGATGATGATGGTGATGATGATTATGATTATGATGATGATGAAGATGATGATTATGATGATGATGATGATGATGATGATGATGATGGTGATGGTGATGATGATGATTATGATGATGATGATGGTTATGATGATGATGATGATGAAGATGATGATGATGATGATGAAGATGATGATGATGGTGATGATGATGATGAAGATGATGATGGTGATGATGATGATGATGATGATGAAGATGATGATGAAGATGATGATGATGATGAAGATGATGATGATGATGAAGATGATGATGATGATGATGATGATGATGATGATGATGAAGATGATGATGATGGTGATGATGATGATGAAGATGATGATGGTGATGATTATGATGATGATGATGAAGATGATGATGATGGTGATGATTATGATGATGATGATGAAGATGATGATGATGATGATGATGAAGATGAAGATGATGATGATGATGATGCTGAAGATGATGATGATGATGATGATGATGATGATGATTATGATGATGATGATGATGATGAAGATGATGATGATGATGATGATGATGATGAAGATGATGATGATGATGATGATGATGATGATGATGAGTGATAATAATAATGTTTTTAGAAATAATTATAAAAACAAACAAACAATGAACACACACACACACACAAACACACAGCCAACCCACACACACACCCACACACCACCCACCCACACACCACCCACTCACACTCCCACCAACTCACCAATACCAGCGTGCGTCACCATAATACGGGCCTGTAGATGGGTCTTGTAGATGGCGAGGCGGTGACCAGGGATCCTACTGCAGAGGTCCTTAGCGTTCTTGAAGGTCCTCGCCCGTGATGGCTCCAAGTACAGTAGGCTATCCGTCTTCCAGGAGTATGTCCCTTTTACCGAGGCTGTAAGAGTGATATGAGTTACCTATATGAGTTACCTATATGAGTTACCTACATCAGTTACCTATATGAGTTACCTATATGAGTTACCTACATGAGTTACCTATATGAGTTACCTACATGAGTTACCTACATGAGTTGCCTATATGAGTTACCGACATGAGTTACCTATATGAGTTACCTATAAGAGTTATCTATGAGTTACTTATATGAGTTACCTACATGTGTTACCTACATGAGTGACCTACATGGGTTACCTATATGAGCTACCTACATGAGTTACCTACATGAGTAGGGTGTGTCATAGGAGGAAAGATCAGCTAAAACTAATGGCCCATCACTTTTTTGGTAGATTTTAGTGTATATAAACAGAAAATAATTTCAGTTTCAATATTTTGCAACCTTTTGCTAGGTAAATTTTAGCGTGAAATTTATCGAAAATCTAACGTACAGCTGCATTAGTGCATTACAATTAAATAGTGAACATTGCTTTCTGACTTCATTCTTTAACAACCCAACTAACAATATTTTTTTTCTGTTTCAGATTCTGATGCATTTATAAGTTGATAATATTTGCGATGGCTGCTTGTGTCAGGACGAGGAACCAAAAATCCAGCCATCTCAGTCACTATCTTGGGTCTGGGAGAGAGCTCCTGAAGTCGGAGTTGCCTACATTGAGAGATGCTTTGAGATACGGTGTTTTAATCAGGCAAATCAGTGAAAAGAACCAAAGAACTTACACAAACAAAGACATTGCCAGTGATATGACCAAAGCTGTCTTGGCACAGTACACTCTGGCTAACGCTCAGTTCAAGCCTCCAGTCATAACAAGTCAGAAGAAGATTAGTGAGAGACTGCTAGCCAGTTGGGAAAAGGCAAGAGATATCTCTCTTGGGAGAGGAAAACTTGCAGTTAAGGACAGCTTTGCCAAGCAACTGGACCAGTTATTTGACATAATTACTTGCAAGTGCCCAATTGTTCTCTGTCCTGAGTTTGGATGCGATCGTGACTGAAATCCGAGGCCCACATCTCCTGTATTTGCAAGCGTGATCTGAAGATTCCTGTGATCGAACTGGCATTTGTCAAAGCACAGAGAGAGAAGACTGGCAGTATAGGGGCTCTCATGATTTCTAGCCAAGATATTCCGGAGTCCAAGAGACAGGAGGCTGCCACAGAGAGACAGAAGAGGAGAAGAGTTGCCGAGGAAAAGAGACTTGAGGAGGCCCAGGGTGAGGTAAAAAAGGCCGATGATTGGAGTCAAGCTGATTCAGAGTTTAATGACTTCCCCATGGCTGATCCGAGTGCTGACCAGGAGAATGGTGACTTTGTCCCTAACCCAGAAAATAATGATCCCAAACCTTCCAGGCATAACATTCGAAATAGGAAAGATATCCCGAGCATAGCTCTGGCCAGCATGCGACACCACACTGGTCTCAGAGAAACTGTAGAAATAGCAACAGCTGCCTGGGTTGACGGTGGTTTGATAACACCTGATGATGTTCACCTGGTGATAGATCATAACAAAGTAAGGAGAGCTCAGGAGAAACTTGTCAGTAACCTAGAAGAGGAGTTTGATAAGGGGATAAGAGAAAATGGAATCGATTGTTTGTTCTTTGATGGGAGAAGGGATGACACTAAAGTGTTCATGAAAGTTGGAGATTCTGACAAGTTGTTCCCTGCCATGGTGAAGGAGGAACACTACTCCTGCTGCAGTGAACCAGGAGGGAAGTATTTGTGGCATATCACTCCAGAGAAAGATGACATCAGGAAACCAGCTGAGATAGTGGCAGATAACATTGTGAACTGGCTCAGAGAGAGGAACGTAGACCAGACCCTGCAGGCCATTAGAGGGGACAGCACCAACACGAACACAGGGTGGCAAGGGGGGGTCATACAGTGGATAGAGCGGAAGATTGGGAGGAAGCTGGTCTGGATTGTTTGTGACCTCCACACCAACGAGTTGCCACTCAGACATCTGATCCAGGAGCTGGATGGCAAGACTCTTTCAAACAACAGATGGTCTGGTCCTCTTGGCAAGATGCTGGACTCTGCCACTGAGTTAGAAATAAATCCGAGCTTTGAAAAAATCACAGTTGGCCCTCCACTCGTTGAGCTTGCACATACTGTCATTGACGACCTGAGTACTGACCAGTACTATGGTTACATGATTTGCAGTGCCATCAAAACTGGGGTCATGCCTGATAGACTTGCTTACCTGCAGATAGGTCCAGTCTCACATTCTAGGTGGCTCACAACGGCTCTCAGGTTCTGCAGAATTTGGGTCGCTCATCATAAACTGAAAGGGAACCAGCTTCACAACCTGAGACTTATTGTCCAATTCATCGTGAGTGTCTACTTGCCAAATTGGTTCAACTCCAAGGTCATAATCATCGTTCTCCGAAGGTCCGAGGCAAGTTCTCTTCCAGCTTGAGCTCCTGAGGAGTCAGCCAAGGAAGGTTGTTCAGATTGTGGAGCAGACTGTGAGGAGATCTTCCTGGTATGCTCATCCCGAGGCAGTTCTGCAGACAATGCTCTGCAGTAAGGATGAGGAGGAGAGAAGAGTGGCAGTCAAAAAGATCTTGGATATGAGACCTATGAGAGGATCTGGGCATGACGAATCAGTTGGTGACGATTCATTCAGGGTCAGGAAGACTCCTGAAGTCAATCTAGGTGCCAAGACCCTCACTGATCTCATAGATCTGGATAACATCCAGGCTGGCAGTGAGCCCCCTCTTACCTGCAGCCTCACCAATGTTCAAGTCAGAGCTTTCCTGGACAACCCCATGCATGTCCCTGCCTGGCCCTCGCACACCCAGAGTATAGAGCGTTGTGTACAGCAAGTGAGCGAGGCCAGCAGTCACGTGTACAGCCAGGAGAGGAGGGAAGGCTACATCCGAGCTCAGGTGGTCAGCAGGGAGGTGATGAGTAGAAACAGAAGCAAGAAAGACATGTTCTCTATGGTGTGCAGCAACACCGGGTCGTAGTAGTAAAACCGGTTTTTGTATTTGATGATTTTGTTTTCTAAAGGAATATTAAATTTAATAAATGTGTCAAGATCATTCGTTTCACTATTCTGGATCATTTTCATCCTAATAAATTAACCTGATACATTTACTTTACTTTAATAAGCTATTTAGTGGTGTTGGTAAAAGGGTGGGAATACTGAATTTTCATAAGATTTCAAGTTAAAATTTACCTAGCAAAAAATGAAAACTTTTCAAATCTGAAGATATCACATGATTCTGCACCTAGAACTACATCATTAATACCATGGGCCGATTTTTCAAACTCAAAAAAAAAAAATTCGCCTCCGTATGACACACCCTACTACATGAGTGACCTACATGAGTTACCTACATGATTGACCTACATGGGTTTGTCGTGATCCCAATATCCTTTATACCTGGGGAGTGAAACCTACCCCAAGTTATCATCAAATAATGGAACAAACAGGGAACACGGCAATAATTATCCCCACAAAAACCGACTCAACTGAATGTACTTGAATAAATAAGAATAAGTTGCAGTGAGTCACAAATGGGAAGATAATTAAATAATTCAATTTATGTTCTTAAAGGAGCACTGTCTAGCAACCATGGAATTTAAGGGAATAAAGGATTGTGTATTATAATAGAGTGATGCCGGAAGGGTGAAAATATAACCGTTAAGGAGTTAGATCAAATGAATACTACTTAACATTAACTATATTAAACACAGACATTACAATATATACACAGCAATCACAACCAACTGGTTATTTCCTACCAAATAGGAGATTTCTTAACACCAGGCTCCCTTCCTAGGCCTAACTTAACGTGCCACTAACTACCAGATAACACTAGGGTATTGAAGATGACTGAACAAGGCACGTCTGTACAGTACTGGGCAAGTGTCGAGGCTAGAGTCTGTGTGGACACGTCCTGCCTATACCACGGTTTACTAGAGAGTCTCTGGCCACACAGAATATGAGTGAGGAGCGTCTTAGCTCACGTGACCCAGGACAGTTGCCAAATAAGAACATAAGAACATAAAAAAGTGGGATACTGCAGGAGGCCGACTGGCCCATACAGGGCAGATCCCTTTCACAGCCATCCCAGCACTTCCATGTGCCTATCCAACTTCGTCTTGAAGCTCCCTAGCGTCCCCGATCCTACTATAGCACTCGGTAGCCTATTCCACATATCCACAACTCTATTACCAAACCAGTGCTTGCCTATATCCTTTCTGAATCGGAATTTATCTAATTTAAAGCCATTTGTTCTAGTTATTTCGTTATTACTGAGTTTCAGAACATCTTCCATTTTACCCTTGTTAATCCCACTTACCCACTTGTACACCTCTATCATATCTCCCCTAACTCTACGCCTCTCTAATGAATGTAAGCCTAAGCTTTTCAGTCTTTCTTCATATGGAAGGTTTCTAATATTATGGATCATTTTTGTCATTCTTCTTTGTACTCTCTCCAAAGAATCTATGTCCATTCTATAATAAGGACACCAGAACTGAACCGCATAATCCATGTGTGGCCTCACTAATGCTAGGTAAAGTTTCAAGATAACGTCAGCAGTTCTGTTACTCACAGACCTAGAAATGAACCCAAGAATCCTGTTTGCCTTGTTGCGAACGCTAATACATTGTTTTCTAGGTTTCAAGTCGTTGCTAACAAATACACCTAGATCTTTTTCACAAACTGAGTTTTCTATTTCCGTGTTACCTAGTTTATACTTAACGTTTGTATTCGTCTTCCCTATCTGTAGTACCTTGCATTTATCAGTATTGAAATTCATTTGCCAGTCTACTCATGTAAGGTATCTAGATCTCTTTGAAGGTGTTCAAAGTCACTGTCTGAATTTATCACTCTCCCCATTTTGGTATCATCTGCAAATTTACTAATCCTACTAGATATGCCTTAATCAAGATCATTAATGAATATAACAAACAGCAGAGGGCCTGATACAGATCCCTGGGGAACTCCGCTTTTGACCGCACCCCAGTCTGACTTTAATCCATTTATGCTGACTCTTTGTTTTCTACCAGTTAACCATGACCTAATCCATTTTAATAATGATCCACCTATTCCATGTGCTTCTACCTTCCTTATCAATCTCTCATGAGGGACTCTATCGAATGCTTTACTGAAATCTAAATAAATTATATCATATGACCGCTTCATATACTTCTGAGAAAAAGCTAAGCAAATTTGTGAGACAAGAACGTCCCTGGGTGAACCCGTGCTGAGAAGAATGAATTAAGTTGAATGTTTCAAGGTGGCTTCTGATTTTTGTAGCAATAATTGACTCTAGCAACTTGCCTATGATTGACGTGAGACTACTCTTGGTTTGACTTAACAGAGTAACACAAATGATGCATATTAATGACATACATTGATATACAATTAATCTAAGTAACTAAGAACAACAATAAGATAATAGTAAAACTAACAAGTTAACAAGTTATTAATAGCTTGTGTGGAGTGGAGGCGTAAACAGATACCACACGACATGCGTGCTTCTAATAAGAGTTACAGGCACGTGACAGGTTACCTACCACGTGAACGCCCTACCACATGAACGCATTACATCAAGAACTCCCTACCACATGAACGCCTACCACATGAACGCCCTACATCAAGAACGCCCTACCACATGAACGCCTTACATCAAGAACGCCCTACCACATGAACGCCCTACCATGTGAACGCCCTACATCAAGAACGCCCTAACTCATGAACGCCTTACCACATGAATGCTCTACCACGTGAACGCCCTACCTCATGAACGGTGAACGCCCTACCACATGAGCGCCCTATCACATAAACGCCCTACCTCATGAACGCCCTACCTCATAAACGCCCTACCACATGAACGCCCTACCACATGAACGCCCTACCACATGAACGCCCTACCACAAGATAAACACTGAATCGATCCCACACACAAAACAACCGATCAACCTCCACTCCCAACATCAACATTAAACCCACCAACAACCAAACAACTTTAAAAATATCTTTCACATTTTAGAGAGCAATAGATGACCTCGCTTTCTAGTGAACACACACAGTTGACACCTTTCAATGCGGTGGTTAAATTAACTCTCTGAATCAAGCTTTTGTAACCTCCCTACGTCAATTACCGTAACGCGAAGCCATGAAATTGACTCTGAAAAATGGTCAATAATAAAGAAGATTGTTGGTTGTATGAGGGTTTGACCTTTAATAATAGGCGTTTGAGCTGTTTTATAGAGTGAATGGGTTTATTGATGTGGGCTGTCAGGTTTAATGTGCTATGGTGCTGGTCACGCATAGACACTCACACAATACCCTAACACACATTACCACTCACAACACCACTCAAAACACCACTTACTACACAACTCACATCACCACTCACATCACCACCCACATCACTACTCGCAACACCACTCACACCACCATTCCCAACACCACTCATAATACCACTCACATCACCACTCACAACACCACTCACATCACCACTCACACCACTCACAACACCACTCACAATACCAACTCACACTACTCACATCACCACTCACTACAACACTCACAACACCACTCACATCACTCACAACACTACACACAACGCCACTCACAACACCATTCACAACACCACTCACAACACTACTCACAACACCACTCACACCACCACTCATATCACTCACAACACCAATCACATCACTCACAACGTCACACGCAACACCACTCACATCACCACTCACAACAGAACTCACAACAATACTCACAACAACACTCACACCACCACTCACAACACCACTCACAACACTACTCACATCAATCACAACACCACTCGCATCACCACTCACAACATCACTCATAACACTACTCACAACACCACTCACACCACTCACAACAGAACTCAAAACACTACTCACAACACCACTCACACCACTTACATCACCACTCACATCACTCACAACACCACTCACAACACTACTGACAACAACACTCACAACACCACTCTCAACACCACTCACAACATCACTCACATCACCACTCACAACAACAATCACAACACCACTCTCAACACCACTTACATCACCACTCACAACATCACTCACAACACCTCTCACACCACTCAAAACACTACTCACAACAACACTCACAACACCACTCACAACACCACTCACATCACTCATAACACCGCTCACATCACCACTCACATCACTCACATCACCACTCACAATACCACTCACAACACCACTCACACCACTCAACACCACACACATCACTCACAACACCACTCACAACACCACTCACAAAACCACTCACATCACCACTCACAACACCACTCGCACCACTCACATCACTCACAACACCACTCACATCACTCACAACACTACTCACAACACCACTCACATCACTCACACCACTCACATCACTCACAACATCACTCACAACACGACTCACAACACCACTCACATCACTCACAACACTACTCACAACACCACTCACATCAGTCACAACACCACTCACATGACTCACAACATGACTCACAACACTACTCACAACACCACTCACATCACTCACAACACCACTCACAACACCACTCACATCACTCACAACATCACTCACAACACTACTCACAACACCACTCACATCACTCACAACATTACTCACAACACCACTCACATCACTCACAACACCACTCACATCACTCACAACATCACTCACACCCCTCACATCACCACTCACAACACCACTCGCACCACTCACATCACTCACAACATCACTCACAACACCACTCACACTACCATTCGCACCACCCCTCACTCACAACACCACTCACATCACTCACAACACCACTCACATCACTCACAACACCACTC
The DNA here is from genome assembly GCA_958450375.1 of Homarus gammarus. NCBI lineage: Eukaryota > Metazoa > Arthropoda > Malacostraca > Decapoda > Nephropidae > Homarus > Homarus gammarus. The sequence continues at coordinate 104,344 of CAUDMG010000730.1, read as the reverse complement.
GCACCACTCACATTACTCACAACACCACTCACATCACTCACAACATCACTCACATCATCACTCACAACACCACTCACATCATCACTCACAACACAACTCACAACACCACTCACAACACTACTCACAACATCACTCACACCACTCACAACACCACTCACCACCACACACAACACCACTCACACAACTTACATCACCACTCACAACATCACTCACAACACCACTCACACCACTCACAACACTACTCACAACAACACTCACAACACCACTCTCAACACCACTCGCATCACCACTCACAACATCACTCATAACACTACTCACAACACCACTCACACCACTCACAACAGAACTCAAAACACTACTCACAACACCACTCACACAACTTACATCACCACTCACATCACTCACAACACCACTCACAACACTACTGACAACAACACTCACAACACCACTCTCAACACCACTCACAACATCACTCACATCACAACTCACAACAACACTCACAACACCACTCTCAACACCACTTACATCACCACTCACAACATCACTCACAACACCTCTCACACCACCACTCACAACATCACTCATAACACCACTCACATCACCACTCACATCACTCACATCACCACTCACAATACCACTCACAACACCACTCACATCAGTCACAACACCACTCACATCACTCACAACATGACTCACAACACTACTCAAAACACCACTCACAACAATACTCAAAACACCACTCACATCACTCACAACACCACTCACAACACCACTCACATCACTCACAACATCACTCACAACACTACTCACAACACCACTCACATCACTCACAACACTACTCACAACGCCACTCACATCACTCACAACACCACTCACATCACTCACAACATCACTCACAACACCACTCACATCACTCACAACACCACTCACAACACCACTCACATCAATCACAACACCACTCACATCACTCACACCACTCACATCACCACTCACAACACCACTCGCACCACTCACATCACTCACAACACCACTCATAACACTACTAACAACACTACTCACAACACCACTCACATCACTCACAACACCACTCACATCACTCACAACACTACTCACAACACTATTCACAACACCACTCACATCACTCACAAAATCACTCACAACACTACTCACAACACCACTCACATCACTCACAACACCACTCATAACACCACTCACATCACTCACAACATCACTCACAACACTATTCGCAACACCACTCACAACACCACTCACAACACTACTCACAACACTCCTCACAACAGCACTCACAACACCGCTCTCAACACCACTCACAACACCACTCACAACACTACTCACAACACCACTCACATCACCACTCACACCACTCACAACACCAATCACAACACCACTCACAACACTGCTCACATCACTCACAACACCACTCACAACACCACTCACCTCACCACTCACAACACCATTCACAGCACTACTCAACACCACTCACAACATTTACAACACCACTCTCAACACCACTCACAACACCACTCACATCACTCAAAACACTACTCACAACACCACTCACATCAGTCACAACACCACTCACATCACTCACAACATGACTCACAACACTACTCACAACACCACTCACATCACTCACAACACCACTCACATCACTCACAACCTCACTCACAACACTACTCACATCACTCACAACACCACTCACATCACTCACAACATCACTCAAAATGCTCACAACACCACTCACATCAGTCACAACACCACTCACATCACTCACAACATCACTCGCAACACCACTCACATCACTCACAACACCACCCACAACACCACTCACAACACTACTCACAACACCACTCACATCACTCACAACACTTCTCACAACACCACTCACATCACTCACAACACCACTCACATCACTCACAACATCACTCACAACACTACTCACAACACCACTCACATCACTCACAACATCACTCACAACACCACTCACAACACCACTCACATCACTCACAACACTGCTCACAACGCCACTCACAACACTCACAACACCACTCACATCACTCACAACACTACTCACAACGCCACTCACATCACTCACAACACTACTCACAACACCACTCACATCACTCACAACACCACTCACATCACTCACAACATCACTCACAACACTACTCACAACCCCACTCACATCACTCAACACTACTAACAACACCACTGACATCACTCACAACACCACTCACATCACTCACAACATCACTCACAACACCACTCACACCACCACTCGCACCACTCACATCACTCACAACACCACTCACATCACTCACAACACTACTCACAACACCACTCACACCACTCACATCACTCACAACACTACTCACAACACTACTTACAACACCACTCACATCACCACTCACAGCACCACTCACATCACTCACAACACTATTCACATCACTCACAACACCACTCACATCACTCACAACACCACTCACATCACTCACAACACCACTCACAACATCACTCACACCACTCACAACACCACTCACATCACTCACAACATCACTCACAACACCACTCACATCACTCACAACACCACTCACAACATCACTCACACCACTCACAACACCACTCACATCACTCACAACATCACTCACAACACCACTCACATCACTCACAACACTACTCACAACACCACTCACATCACTCACAACACCACTCACATCACTCACAACACCACTCACATCACTTTCAACACCACTCACATCACTCACAACATCACTCACAACACCACTCACATCACTCACAACACCACTCACAACACTACTAACAACACCACTCACAACACCACGCACATCACTCACAACATCACTCACAGCATCACTCACATCACCACTCATATCACTCACAACACCACTCATATCACTCACACCACTCACACCACCACTCACATCACTCACAACACCACTCACATCACTCACAACACTACTCACAACACTACTCACAACACCACTCACATCACTCACAACATCACTCACAACACTACTCACAACACCACTCACATCACTCACATCACTCACAACACTATTCGCAACACCACTCACAACACCACTCACAACACTACTCACAACACTCCTCACAACAGCACTCACAACACCGCTCGCAACACCACTCAGAACACCACTCACAACACCAATCACAACACCACTCACAACACTACTCACATCACTCACAACATCACTCACAACACCACTCGCCTCACCGCTCACAACACCATTCACAGCACTACTCAACACCACTCACAACAACATTCACAACACCACTCTCAACACCACTCACATCACTCAAAACACTACTCACAACACCACTCACATCAGTCACAACACCACTCACATCACTCACAACATGACTCACAACACTACTCACAACACCACTCACATCACTCACACCACCACTCACATCACTCACAACATCACTCACAAGACTACTCACAACAACACTCACATCACTCTCAACACTACTCACAACACCACTCACATTACTCACAACACCACTCACATCACTCACATCACTCAAAACACTCACAACACCACTCACATCAGTCACAACACCACTCACATCACTCACATCACTCACAACACCACTCACATCACTCACAACACCACTCACAACACCACTCACAACACTACTCACAACACCACTCACATCACTCACAACACTACTCACAACACCACTCACATCACTCACAACACTACTCACAACACTACTCACAACACTACTCACAACACCACTCACATCACTCACAACACCACTCACATCACTCACAACATCACTCACAACACCACTCACAACACCACTCACATCACTCACAACACTGCTCACAACGACACTCACATCACTCACAACACCACTCACCTCACTCACAACACCACTCACATCACTCAACACTACTAACAACGTCACTCACATCACTCACAACACCATTCATATCACTCACAACATCACTCACAACACCACTCACACCACCACTCGCACCACTCACATCACTCACAACACCACTCACATCACTCACAACACTACTCACAACACCACTCACACCACTCACATCACTCACAACACTACTCACAACACTACTTACAACACCACTCACATCACCACTCACAGCACCACTCACATCACTCACAACACCATTCACATCACTCACAACACCACTCACATCACTCACAACACCACTCACATCACCTCTCACATCACTCACAACACCACTCACAACACCACTCACATCACTCACAACATCACTCACATCACCTCTCACACCACTCACAGCACCACTCACAACACCACTCACATCACCACTCACAACACCACTCACATCACCACTCACATCACCACTCACAATACCACTCACATCACCACTCACATCACCACTCACAACCCCACTCACATCACTCACATCACCACTCACAACACCACTCACATCACCACTCACATCACCACTCACATCACCATTCACAACACCACTCACATCACCACTCACATCACCACTCACATCACCACTCACATCACCACTCACAATACCACTCACATCACCACTCACATCACCACTCACAACACCACTCACATCACCACTCACATCACCACTCACATCACCACTCACAACACCACTCACATCACCACTCACATCACCACTCACATCACCACTCACATCACCACTCACAACACCACTCACATCACCACTCACAACACCACTCACATCACCACTCACAACACCACTCACATCACCACTCACATCACCACTCACAACACTACTCACATCACCACTCACATGTCTTGAAGTAGTACACAGAACCTTGAACAGCCTCAAGACATGTAGCATCAGGACCAGCCTTACTCAGCCGGCACTGTACACCGACGTTCTCACCCATGTCAACAGCAGCCCACGACCCACACCTGTCCTTCTGGTGCAGCTGACACAGGTACCGACAAGCACCTGTAGGAGGAGACAGGTAATGGTACAGGTAAGACTTAAGTGGTAAGTTTTTGCTGGCTGCTGTCTATGTACAGTATAGTTAATTTCAATGTCAATATTATCGATTGTAAGTGAACAGTTGAATCAATTTTAAGTGTAAAGTTGAACCAATTTTAAGTGTAAAGTTGAATTAATCTAAATAAAACCCGAATCAAAATCTGAGCTAAAACACACACACACACACACACACACACACACACACACACACACACAGTATATACTCACAGGCTGTCGAGAGGACCTGCACGTAGAAGCAGTCGTCGGCGTGGATAGCAAGACCTCCAGCTCTCATAAAGTCACCATGGTACTTGGACTTGACGTAGAGTACTTTGACGTGTGACCAAGACGCTGCTGGGGGGTGTGTGGCTGTATCGTCAGGAGGAGAGGAGAAGGAGGTCGTAGCGGAGGGGGTCTCTTGAATAGTCTGAGTTGAGGAGTAGGAAGAGGTAGCAGTCTCGGCCTCCTGCTGGTGAGAGATGATACTCCCGGAGTCTTCTTTAGCTGACGGCGGCGCTGTAGGAGAGTCGCTGATGGCTGGGGGTATGTCTGTTGTCATCATGTCAGGTGGCAGGGAGTTGGCAGCGCTACTGTCTGGCGGGGATGGTGTTGGCTCTATGTCAGATTCAGCGCTGTCAGTGTCAGAGGAAGACGCCACAGCTGTTGTTTCCGTGTCAGATGTTGAGGAGAATGACGTAACTGTGTCAGATCCGTTAGTCGAGGAGGAGCTGTCAGAGGTGTCCGTGATGACAACTGAAACTTCTACGCTGAAATTAGAAGACATGTTGAAGGAGGAGGAGGAGATCACCATAATAGAGACGGAGGAGGAGTTGGCTTCTAGGGCGTCATCAGAGGCTCCGAGGACGATTGAGACCAGGAGGAGGAGGAGGTGAAGGAGGAGGAGGTCGAGATCTAGCGGCCTCTTCATAGTGTAGTGTAGACCTTCCAAAACCTCTATGTTAAGTGAGAGAGAGGTTGGTAATCTCTCTCTCTCTCTCTCTCTCTCTCTCTCTCTCTCTCTCTACCTGTCCACCTAGGAGCACCTTGATCCTCTGACAGCCTCACCTGGAATGAAGCTCAGATCACACTGGCGAGGTTTTGCTCACCAGGGGGACAGGTAAGAGCGGGGGGGGAGGGAGGCGGAAGGGGGAAGAGTGGAAGAGGGGGAAGAGGTGAAGGAGGGTAAGGGCAGGGGGAGGGGAAGGGAGAGGGGGAAGGGGGAGGGAAGAAGGGAGGAAGGGCGGGGGGAAAGAAGGTGGTGATGTGGAGGTCGTCTTGGATGGTCATTACACACACACACACACACACACACACACACACACACACACACACGCAAACACAAAATGAATACACTCAATTGCCTCCTCAAAGGACCCACTTAATCAACTTCTTACAATTTGCATTTAACCATAATCGATCACTTTACAATGTGTGTGTGTGTGTGTGTGTGTGTGTGATTATTATTTATATTATTATTATTATTATTAGTAGTAGTAGTAGTAGTAGTAGTAGTAGTAGTAGTATTAGTAGTAGAAGTAGTAGTAGTAGTAGTAGTAGTAGTAGTAATGTGGTGACCTGAACTAACAGTTAGAGTTCGCTTAATAGTTACCGCCAAAATTATTTTAATTTTCTATGACAAGGTTGTGGTGTCAGTTTTCTGTTAATCTTTAGGGTGACCATAATAAACTTCCCATGACAGTATCGTGGGTCTCTGTAGTTGAGATCAATGGTAGTATTTCGCTTTAGTGTGCATGTGTGTGTGTGTGTTTGTGTGTAAGGGGTTAATACAGCGATAACTTAACACTTAAACAACAGAGAGCACCATTTATTGCTTGTACTTTAAATCACACTAACAATTAATTAACAAACATGGAAAAATATACCTATATACATCAACTGTGAGTATAACTGGGTCACTCCAGAACCACAACAAACACTACCACTGTTTGTTTATCACATGGGTCGGTTATACTCCTGATAACCCATCCACCATAACACATACAGGAGACTTAACACATACAGCACAGGCTGGCTAGTACCAACACAAGCTCAACAAACGGGCGAACACCCTCCTGGTCGACTCACACCCGTCACTACAGAATATCAGACATGGGGCGATTACATTGGTAATTTAATCGATTACAAGGTAATTTTATGTTGATTATTACAATAAAATGGATGTGATCGATTACGATTACATGAGGAATGTGCATAAATAAACGAACGTACTACAAAAACTCAATTTACTGTACTGTTTGTCAACCTGGTACAATTAAATCATATTTTGTGAGAGATGAACAAGTTGACCTAATGCATTACACATCATGGTGCGGGCACGTAATAGACAAGTGTATTACAGCAAGAGTATTACAAACATAATATGGAGGCTGAATGTTTGCCGAGTCACATAAAAACCGAATGTAAATGATTACTGAAAATCCTGAGCTCAGTATTGTAAGAAAAAGAAACAAAGTGCCGGTATGTACAGTACTTACTATTGTAATCGTGAAATTAATCATGATTACGATTACATTTTGAATGTAATCAGTTACAATTACTTTTCCAAAAGTAAGAATGGAATCGATTACTATTACTTCAAAAACTGTAAACGATTACGATTCCCCCAGGTTTAGTCTCAACACCCTCCTGGTCGGTTCACAGATGAGGTGGTTATCATATATGGTGCCCCGCTATGGCTACCTCGGGGGCAGCCCCAAGTTGTCTAGTTATGCACACAGTACCTGAGAGGCCCATGAGTTCACCGTTGAGACTGTAAACAAACTTTCGTTGGTCGGTTAATACACAATTCGCTTGTGCTAATGCTCACACGGCTTAATTAACTTAGCAGTTACTTGTTTAATAATGCGCAAAAACGATTTATTTAACAACAATACAAGGGACTACTGGCACAACGATTACAGGCCTGTGAGGTTGATGAGTCTTGATTTTGATTTTAATTTTGCCGCTTACAGCGGCTACTTTATTGTGCACCCCACACTCATCCTGTGAGCGGTAGCGCAAAAGGATTACAGAGTAGAGTTTACAACAGGTCATAATAATTAACCCCCGTTGTCAGGATATTATGGCACTGAATGTTGCACAGTATTTCAATTACATTATTTGTTTAGTTCTATACATAAAGGGTAACTTATTCACAAATGCGTGAGAACAGGCGTGTGAGGCAGTATGTCTGGCCTCACACTTTGTTATTCACATTTACGTGAGAAGTATTCAAGCACATTGCGTATTTGGTTCTGTACTTGAGAACTGATATAGTTACTAAGTGCAAAAAAGTGGATACAATCTTAATATGTCGGCTATCTTGCCATTAGAGATGAAGTGTTGTGCCATTTCACACACAGTGTGCTTGGACCTGTCCCTAAAAGATTCTATCTTCACACAGTCGAGGACGTGGTGTTCAAGTGTGTGGATGAGTCTAGTGACCACGCTGGGGTCTGGCCCGCCCCTCACGCGGAATGTATCAAACTAGGAACTACAGGTTTATTATTCTGGGTCGTGTGCACTTCATATTAATGCGAGTAACATCACTTAAGACTAATAGGTATAATGTAATCAGTGTTGGAGTTTGCAATGAAATAATAATATTGATGTCAATTACTCAGACTGGCAGTCACAATAAGGAAGATTCGGCTCTTCAGGTAACAAGGGACACTCATGGAAGGCATTAGACTTCAGAAAATTTGACGGGTAACAGGTTGTGTCCTCGTGGTTAATGGGAATTAAAAAAAAAACAGACAATAATTTCAATAGTCATGAGATTCTGTGATGGCTGTAAACTAAAGAAATATAACTTTAGTTACGGACGGATATCTCGTAACTTCACGAGAGCATCAGTTTGCCAGCTCAGAACACGTCGTTAGTACAGTTTTCACTACAATTAAATATAACTGAAGCTTTCAACATCACTCTCAATGGATCTTGAATGCTTCAGCTAATGGTAGGCATATATCACTTACTGTTACTCATACGTAATTTCAAATGTACAGATCATGATGATGGTACTTGAGGTACTGTAGAAAATGTACAGTACTTCCTTAACGTGTCGCTCTTGGGTAACTTAAGAACCAGTCTTACATGTTTTATGGGCTATGGAGCGTAATATGAATCAGATGACGTAAGATAACTAACACGGACTATTGTGACCAGTACAGTACATGTGTTGCACAACAAGGGGACATACAGCACACCGGGTGTGTTACTGTCAACAAAATGGAGACAAAATTACTAACAAATAAATTATTAAAATGGTGATGACAGAAAAACATCAGCGATAAAAAAAATTAAATTTTCAGAAAAGTGGTTGGGAATGGGTGAAGCTGGCGTGGCGGTGGAGCGTTACTGGGAACACCTGGCACTATGGATTGGACATAACATAAACATACTAGGGGTTGACCAACTTGGCGTGGAACCCATACGTCCACAAGCGACAGTAATAACAAGCCTTAGTAATAACAGCCGCCACTATTATGACAAGTAAAGAAGCTAATTGCCAGAGAAAACCTTCTACCAGGACTTGGCACAGTTGGTTGAACCTCCAACAGGAGAAGGTGAAACCTGCGTAGATTATGTATGCGAGGAGAGCCATACCTACCACACATAACAGAAATCTGGCCATAAGAAGGCACCAACCCGCTGACATGGGCCACGGCCACCACCTTTTGCCTGATTCACCGAATCTAAGAGAGTAAGTGATGACAGTCTCGATGACAACGACCGAAAGCAACATTATGAAAAAGTTGATTGTGACTTTGGGGACAATGGTGATGATGTGGGCCGAGAGGAGTGACCACACCAGCACCCACACCGCCAAGCCCAACACGTAAGTCATCGTTCTGTCAAGTTTACGTAATCTTACTTTGGGTGGAAATACGGCCAGCAGGACCGGCAACCTGGAGCAGATCTCGCGCACCAACTGCTGAAGAAGGCTTTCCCGCCAGTTATTGCGGTCACAGATGGACACTCTGTCCATGTATACAGCCTTAACAACATTAACCTAGAGAAGTCGACTTGTGAAAGAGGCCTAGGGGTACTTGTAAGCCCGGACCTACGGCCTAGAAAACAATGCGTTAATGTTCGAAATAAGGCAAACAGAGTATTGGGTTTTATATCTAGAAGTGTAAGTAACAAGAGTGCAGAGGTTTTATTGCAACTATATCTTGCGCTAGTCAGGCCGCACCTCGATTATGCGGTTCAGTTCTGGTGCCCCTATTATAGAATGGATATAAATTCACTAGAGCCGGTGCAGCGAAGAATGACAAAAATGATTCCGGGACTTAGAAACCTTCCATATCAGGATAGGTTAAAGAAACTTAACTTGCATTCCCTAGAAAGACGAAGAGTGCGGGGAGATATGATAGAAGTATCTAAGTGGGTGAAAGGAATCAATAAAGGGGATATAGATAAAGTTCTTATAATATCCGAGCAGGATAGGACTCGGAGCAACGGATTCAAGTTGGATAAGTTTAGGTTTAGGAGGGAGATAGGAAGAAACTGGTTCACAAATAGGGTGGTGGACGAGTGGAACAAGCTTAGCAACTTTGTAGTAAGTGCGGGAACTCTGGAAAGTTTCAAAAGGAGGCTAGATAGATTCATGGATGATGGAGAGTGGTAGTAACTCTCGACAGGAGCTGCCATGCACAGGCCAACCGGCCTATTGCAGACTCCTTATTTTCTTATGTTCTTATGAGAAACAGCACCACCTCCTGCCAGAAGGGGTCGTTTACGACCACCCGATCCACGCGCCACGACTCTTCACCGAGCAGTATTATGCTCACCTGTTGAATCCTAAGAGTCGGGTGATCTATAAAGACCACAACGTGCACCATCTGGCCAAACTGTTCACCCGGGTTTTGCACAAAGTTTTTCTCGGTACCATAGGTATCACTTTTTAGGTGAATGCCAAGATTGGATGACGTTCCTGTTAGGTTCTGAATAATAAGTTCTATATACAGGAGAGAACACAAACACCTGTATAGTTTTGTAGGTTCGGTTTACTGGATAAGAGTATGTACACAGAGGAGAGCAGCGGTCTCCCTGGCTAGGATCCTTGTCAACTGCTATAGGCGACGTATGGCAAGTGATACATTAGCAGCTTCCATACGTCGCCAGGCACATTAATTAAGCGTGTGGGATATGGTAATAACATTGCCACACGCTGCTAGCTAGGCTGAATAAATAATACATAAATGGAGCACATACATAATATACATACATGATATATAATCCAGCATACATAATATACATACACCTCCCTCCCCCCCTATACGCTCATAGCAAAGTCTTGAGCGGACCTTTTCTTTTGGATCCGTTCTGAGCGTCGAGGGACTTCATCACTGGGAAGGGTATGGGACTCAACACTGGTGGCGGGGCCAGCAGAAGGCATTGTTACGGGTCGGAGAAAACGGCGGTTCCTCCACCACACACGACCACTGGGTAACCGCACCTGGTAGTCCCGTGACCTGCCGAGACCCATAACTACGCCTACTTTGTCCCAACGTAGGGAGGTCGGGTCCTGAACACGGACTTGGGTGCCGACACTCAACCTGGGGAGAGAACGGGCGTGGTCATTGTAGCGGGCGGCGACGTCCTGAACACGTTCGGCGGCTCGGCGATCACAATCCTCTGTCTTGGCCTGCCACTCCTTGGAGAAGGATTGAGGGTGAGCAGGGACACAAGAACGAAGGGGGCGTCCATACAAAACCTGGGCAGGGGAGCGTCCGGTGTAGTTAGGTGTGTTGCGGAGTTCAAGAAGACCCCTGTCGAAGGCCTCGCAGTCAATGTTCCCAGAAGGGGCCACCTTAAGGATGAGGTGCTTCAGGGATTTGACAGCAGCCTCAGCGTGGCCGTTGGACTGCGGGTAATGGGGCGATGACAACACATGCCGGACTCCCCATCGGTCAAGGAACACAGCAAAGTCCCGGCTTGTGAACTGAGGCCCTCCGTCGGTTCGCAGGCGTACAGGAACGCCCACGTCACGGAAGTAGTGGCGGAACTTGCTGATGGTGGCGGCAGACGTCGTGTCATTACCGCACTTGATGACAACCGGCCAACCAGAGAGACGGTCGACGATAACGAGGAAGGACTTTCCTGACACACAGAAAAAGTCGGCCGACACAGACTCAAAGGGGCGGGTGGGGTTGTCGTCACTCATAAAGGGTTCCTGCTGCTGGCTGGGTTGTAATACTTGGCAGGGCTCACACGCACGGACAACATTGGAGATGTCGGAGTTGATGCCGGGCCAGAACACAGTCTGTCGTGCACGTCGTTTGGTGGCCTCAGCTCCACGGTGACTGTCGTGAAGGCGGGCCAAGGCGTGGGGAAGTGATGCAGCAGGGACAACTACACGTGCTCCGTACAGAACAAGGTCTCCGTCGCAGTAGAGTTCATCGCGGAGTTTCCAATACGGGAGCAGGGTGTTGTGAAGATCGTAGCGGTTGCTAGGAAATCCATTCCTCACACACTCGACGAGTCGGACATAGGAAGGGTCATCTCGGGCCGCTGTTCGAAGGTCCTCCATTGCCTTGTCGTCATCTGGTGACAGGTCCGAACGAAGGGATTGGACGGCATGGAGAGTGACCACAGTCCTGACGGAAAGAGCGAGGTCGGCGTCGAGTACATGGTCTTCTGGAGTAGGGCGGCTGACAGGAGAGCGGGATAAGGCATCAGGGATGCAGAGCTCCTTACCAGCACGCCACACTGCAGTGAAGATGTACGCCGAGAGCTTCTCTTTCAGACGCTGGAGGCGAGGGTTCTCAACAGCGTCTAGCGTGTAGTGGTTGAGGATCGGGACAAGCGGGCGATGGTCGGTCACTAGGTGAAAGTATTGCAGGCCTATGAGGTAAAACCTGCACTTGGACATCGCCCAAACCGCAGCCAACAGCTCCAACTCAATAGTGGCATAGCGCGTCTCAGTGTCAGAGAGGAAACGCGAGCCACACTGGACGAGCCGGAACTGCCCTCCATCATGATCCTGCAGTAGGGCGTATCCCACGCCATACAAGCGTGAGGCATCTGTCTGCAGAACTGTCGGCAAGGCTGGGTCAAATGTGGCGAGGACAGGTGGACGAGACAGGGCCTGTTTCACTTGCTGGAAGGCCTTGTCGTGGTCGGGGGTCCACAGGAATGTCCTCTTGGGGCTCATCAGGGGGCGAAGTGGTTGAGCAGCTGCGGAGATGTCCGACGAAAACTCTGCTAACTGGTTGACGAGACTGATGAAGGACCTCAAGTCGGTCAGGTTAGCAGGGGTGGGAAAATCCGTAATGGCGCGGACCTTTTCCGGGTCCGCTGCGATACCATTCCCTGAGAGGGTGTACCCACAAAAGTCAACTGAAGAGCTGGCCAGAACAAACTTGTCGGCATTTAGGGTAATGCCGTGCTTCCGGCACCTGTTGAGTACCTCGTAGATACGGCAGAGGTGATCCATATAATCCTCGTCGTACACGAGTATGTCGTCGACCACTTTCACGCAGTTTGCCAGACCTTGTAGAGCCATATCACCTCGAAGACAGAAAGCGTCTCCTGTAGCGGCGAATCCCATGGGGCCACGGCAATAACTGTAACGTCCATGCGGGGTGATGAACGTTGTGAGTGGTCGGTCTTCTTCGGCAAGCTCTATCTGCCAGTATCCACACAGGGCGTCCATCGTCGTGAAGAAGCGCGCCTTCGGGTTCACGCTGCGTATGGCTGCAAAGGGCGTGGGAGAAGGGTGCGCAGGACGAGACACCTGGTTGTTGAGCTTGGAAAGGTCAGTGGTGATCCGAACACCACCTTTAGGTTTTGCGACGACAACCATCGGGTGACACCATGGAGACGGGTCATCGCCGGTTGGTACAATAATTTCTTGGGCGACCATGGAGTCCAGCTCGTTTTTGACCGCCTCGCGGAAGGCCAGGGGAACCAGTCGAGGGGTGTAAATAGCGAATGGCTTCGCGTCGTCCCTCAGGTGGATCCTCATGGGGGGGCCTGCCATCTTCTTGAGAGGCTTGGATTCCAGAGCGGACTTGGTCACCAGAACGTCGCTGAATTCCTTCAGGAAGTACTTCCGAGCATCCGAAGGAGAGGTGTCACTGGCAAGAGGCAGGGGTAGGGCGGCAGCAGGGTCGTTGCTGCTCCCTTTTTGCACCCTGTTGGCGTGTTTTACCTCAAGAATAGGTTTGGGGAAGTCCTGGGAGATGATGGCCAACTCCTGACAATGTCTGAAGGACAGCAAAGGAGTCTGGACACCGTTATGCACATCAATCCAGGCTTGACACGACCTGTTGCCAAAGGTGACTTGTGCTTGGAGTGAACCCAGGGCCGGGGTCATCTGTGAACCATCTGCCATAAAGCGGAGATCCTTGGGGGGCGGTCCTAGATCACTTGGAGAGAGCCCCAAGCATTGCAAATGCTGGGGACCGATGACTGTAGCATCAGCGCCGGTGTCGGGCAACATCTGAAGACGGGATGAAGCACTGCGGTAGGTCACAATGACACTGATGTACTGGGGGACTTTGGTCCTGGGACGCTGGGGGGAGCACACATTCCTAATGTGGCTCGAGCGTTGTCAAGAGTCGTCGTACCTCTGATTGGAAGACTGTGGGCGGCCCTCTCTGGTGGAAGGGGGCTGAAGCTTCCGCCGACGCGGTCCCTTGGGTATGTTGGAAGGGCAACACTTGTCATAGTGGCCCAGACGACCACACACATTGCACTGGACGCGTTTGGCTGGGCACCGTACTGTGAGTGACCAGTGGCCCTTACGGTCACAACTGTTGCAGGTAGACTGAGCAGCTGGACACACCTGTGTTCCGTGCTGCTTACCACAGTTGTTGCAAAATAAACCGGGCGTGGACGTGGTGGGCGAAGGCGTAGGAACAGACTTCTTGTCCTTCTTGTATCGGGACACAGCGCTTACAGCTGTAGGGGGAGCACGGATGGCAGAGGTGGCACACCTGGCAGCCTCATAGGAGCGACATATCGTCAACACATCCTTAAGAGAAGAGGAAGAGTCGAGGGAGGTGAGGCGTTGGACAAGTTCCTCGTCCTTAACACCCATCAGGATCACCTGCCTCAACTGGGTCTCCTCGCACTGCTGGTGGTGGCCTGGACATATATCTACCTCTTCCGAGGCTCTCTTAAGACGCATGTAAAAGGAATCAAAAGACTCACCCTCCATCTGTCTGCAGCTAAACAATTCCCTCCTGCGCAGAGCTTCATTCTGCTGTCCTTTGATGTGCCGTTGTAGAACGTCCAGTACCTCCTCTACAGACAGCGAAGAGGTTGGGGGTACCTGCAACGTATGTTCCAAGACACGCTGAATTTCCAAGGACAGGCACATACGCAGCTGGATGAGTTGTTTAGGCTGTGACAAACTCTGGAGATCCACCATTGTAGAATAATCAGTCCACCGTCGCCGCCATTCACGAAAAGTCTGGAAAGTCTCATCAGGCTTCAAGATGGGCGGCGTTTGAGCTGCTGCTTTAGGTGGGGCTGGGGGGCGTGAAGGAAGCATGGATGAGGTATCTGAACCAGTCACTACCGAGGCAGTGTTAGAGCCAGGGGCTTGGTTAACAGTGAGGCGAGATATCAAGGCTTCAAACCGTTCACTGTCTTCCAATCTCCGTTGGTGGTCTCGTTCTGCCTCTGCTTGCCTTCTGTGCTCATCCGCCAAACGTCTGTGGGCTTCATCCTCGCGTTTCTCATCTCTCATAAACTTCAGTAAAGCAATTATCTCTGGAGACAACGCTGAATATTGAGGTGAGGGACTGCGCGATGTGGGGGCTGGGGCGTCGTGGCCGGCCTGGTCATCCATCTCTGCGGGGCTATCACCCGCCTGGCTCATCCAGACGCTGGGTCCACGGCTACGTAAGGCGTGAGACATAACTACTTCCTCTGTGTACTATGTCTTAAATCAGTGTTGACCGGTCAGCCCGTCGTATCAACAAGATTTCAGACAAAAATTAATTAAATACACAGATAAGTAGGTTATATATATAAAATATATATAAGAAGCCGCGCGGTCAGCGAGTGTTAGTACGTGTATGTGTGTGAGTGTGTGTCCCGGGCGGGTAGAGAGTCTCGCCCCAGCTGTGAGGGGGGGGGGGGGGTGGAGGCGGCGCTGTGAGGGGGTGGAGGGAGAGGCGCGGCGACTCCCAGTCAGCCCAGTACCCTCAGGACGCGGTCAGAGACGGGTGCACTGAACTCTACTCCTTACAAATGCCCAGAACGTGCCGTATACCTTGGGAATCCTTTAGAACAAGGTCACACATGAATGGCACGAAACACACAATGCGCTAAACACTTCACAGAAAATCACTGTCACTGACACTGCTCAAAGTTGCTGAAATTCTTCGAGGAGAGATGGCGCGGGAGTTGACCCAAGCGAGAGTCCATAGAGGCCATAGCCGGCTTTCCACAAACTTTGCACTATCACTCGTAATTATCCAGTAAGATCGGATCACTGCGCCATGTTAGGTTCTGAATAATAAGTTCTATATACAGGAGAGAACACAAACACCTGTATAGTTTTGTAGGTTCGGTTTACTGGATAAGAGTATGTACACAGAGGAGAGCAGCGGTCTCCCTGGCTAGGCTCCTTGTCAACTGCTATAGGCGACGTATGGCAAGTGATACATTAGCAGCTTCCATACGTCGCCAGGCACATTAATTAAGCGTGTGGGATATGGTAATAACATTGCCACACGCTGCTAGCTAGGCTGAATAAATAATACATAAATGGAGCACATACATAATATACATACATGATATATAATCCAGCATACATAATATACATACAGTTCCCAGGAACCACTTGAGCAGAGATGTGTATACAAACACATTATACTGATACTCCAGATGGTTGAGGTGTGGATCTGTTAGTGGCTCCACCTTAGGTCGATCACAGTAGTCTGAGACAATGGCAGCGGCGACTCCAACCAATATTACCAATACTAATACATACATAAAGACCTGCGGAGCTTTGTTGCACTCCCTGGCTACAGGTTCCCTGGTCTCGGGCTCACAGGTCACGTGACCCCCGACCAAAGTGGTGAAGATGCCAGAGCCTTCACATTCACAAGTGACTGATGATAATGAGTCTTCCTCGGGGAACGAAATACACTAGTTGATGAAGGCGATGTATCGGTCCTCAGAGGGGTAGTAGGTGGAGCAGAGGGCAGTCTTCCTCTCCACCCTCACATCCATCAACACAGTATAGTTGCCGGGGCAGTCACCACAGGCCTCGCCCAAGGAACTAGTGTTAAACTTGACTCTCATGCTGATATTCCTACTAAAATCAACTATGTTCTTCAGTAAAAACTGATAGGAGTCAGCATGAGGTATGGAGGACACTGGCTTAATCTTAACGCCTCGATACAAGAGTTTGGTTTCATTGAGAGGGAGATCAACTTGGCCCACCACTCCACGCTCTGACAACATAACGTGGAGCACAGGAGGCGGTGAGCCAAGCGTACTATTGTCTATGGTAGATATTGTAACGAGAATGTCCTGGCGACCTAGCACTAGTAGGCTAATTGGGCCTGAGGTATTGGAGGGCGTCCGGCCACACGAGGAGGCGTCGGCACACACCAGAGGACCGGCCAGGATGAACTCCACAGTCGGGTCAGGGGCTGACAGTGAGCGAGGGAACCAATGCCTGAAGAGGGTATTGCTGCTCACGTTTTCCATACCCGCCACAGTGAAATCTAAAAATCCCAAAGAATATTCCCCAGCTTGATGGCTTGGACTAGGAGGCCTTATAAAGATGTGGGGTGAGTGGGCAGCACTGATGAGGCGGGTCTCTGTGGCGTTGACCATCGCCTGGGGAAGTTCCACCAATATTCCGCTCAAGTTCAGTGTAGGCGATACGCTCATCCCGGGCAACGCTTTCCACGTAGAGAGCGTCACGTGCGGGGTGGTAATTGTCGTCACCTCCCCAGCAGGAAGCATCAACGACTGTAGGTACACCATCACCCACAGACTATACTGGAGGCGATTTAGGATGTGTTTTCTCATCGGGTCGTACTCAACACGGAAGGGGCCGAGGTGATGCTGGGACAGTAGTCGTCCATAAATCTGCAAGAACTTTACTACAATTTGCTCAAGCTCAGGCAAGAGCACAACATAGTTGGCGATGGTGCGGTAACTGTTAACGAGCAGCACCAGTCGCTTGGAAACCAAGGTAGTAGGCAACTACCAAACAGGGAGGTACTACCGCCTGGGTAGATGTTGGAAACATAATGTATTGTCTAATGGTAGACCCTGCTGCCATATGTCATCACGAAAATTGTGACCAAGTCCCAGGTTGCTGATCTGATTTTCTGCCTCATTTACACACAATTGCATGGTTTCAACTGTTTCTCTTACTATTGACAACACAAAATGCAGTATATCGTTTCTTTTTCGTTTGTGTATTTATTTATGATTATTATTATTAGTATTTATATTTTTTGGTTAAATTTTTTTTATTTTTTTTATTATTAAAGATTATTATTATTATTATTATTATTATTATTATCATTA
Source organism: Homarus gammarus (assembly GCA_958450375.1). NCBI lineage: Eukaryota > Metazoa > Arthropoda > Malacostraca > Decapoda > Nephropidae > Homarus > Homarus gammarus. Next base: position 85,791 of record CAUDMG010000730.1, on the reverse strand, counting down.
TATTTTCGCCCCCCAGGCCCTGATGTGGGTCAATGACCTGTGCTCGGGTGGACTAATCCCCGTAAAAAAAATAAAAATAAAAGGTCTTGCACGGTCCGGTCGCTGTCCTCCACCAACATAGTTTCTATGCAGTCCAACTCGCCCTTGGTGGGTACGGGTCGACCCACAAGATCCAGGAGCTGACTCTTCACATGATGGTTGACCTGTTGTGTTCTGGGCACGGAGCAGCAAGTGGGCCTTGATGAGGGCATTGTAGTACTCCATGCGCGGCTTGACCAGATCTTTTATGTTTTGGATGGCCTGTTGGAGCTCACTCACAGATAGCAGGTTAGACGTGAGGTTAACTTGGGCGACGGGGACGCTGGTGGTCGTGTGGTCGCTGTTCTCCACCGTGACCGTCAACCATTGTTCACCAGAGGGCAGAACTATCCCGGCGGCGTTGGGGGAGGAGCCGCGGTAGGCCGGCAGGAGGAGAGCATCTTTGTCGGGTGAGCTGGCGTAGTACAAGGTGTAGGTCAGTTGGCCGTCCCTCGACCCGTCACACTGCACCTCAAACACCGTACGGTACGCCACGCCCGTGGTGGGTGAGAGGGTACAGCTGTGTAGTGTCGGCGCCACCACGTACACAGCCGCCGTCTGTACCAACAATAACACTAAAGTTTTCATAATAAAAAAATATAAAAATATAAAAATAAAAAATATAAACATTATTTAATTAAATAAGGGTATCAATTCGTTTTCTTGTCGACCACGTAAACTACTAACCAAAATAAGTTTTCCTTGCGTAGTGTTTGTTGTTTCAAGAGAACCTGACCTTTGTTTCCGGAGTAAATGAGTCATTATGGAGATGTGACCCCAAGTGAGGGATGGGGCAGTGTTTGGTATTTCTGGTGATGCTCCTAGAAAATGGTGCAAGCCTATGAGAGCAGGGCCTATCATCATCACTCATTACTATCATCATCACTCATTACTATCATCATTACCATCATCACTATTACCATCATTACCATTACCATCATCATTACCAGCATCATTACTATCACCACCATTACCAGCATCATTACTATCACCACCATTACCATCATCATTACTATCACCACCATTACCATCATCATTACCAGCATCATCACCATCACAACCATTACCATCGCTATCATTACCATCATCAGTATCATCATCATTACCATCACCACCATTACCATCATCATTACCATCTTCATCACCATCATCATTACCGTTACCATTATCATCATCATTACCGTTACCATTACCACCATCAACACCATTACCATCATTATCACTATCACCATCAATATCAACACCATCATCATCATTACCATCGTCATCAACACCACCATCATCATCCTACGGGTACTTGGTGATTCTGACGGAACCTTCCTCCTTTAATTGGTGGTGTGTGTGTGTGTGTGTGTGTGTGTACCCAAAGCAAAATCGTAAACAGTACACCTTGAGAGTGAATGGCAAACAAGATATGAATGAAGGTTAGGTTAGGTAAGGTTAGGTTAGGTAAGGTTAGGTTAGGTTAGATAAGGTTAGGTTAGGTTAGGTTCAATAAGGTTAGGTTAGGTTAGGTTAGGTTAGATAAGGTTAGGTTAGGTTAGGTTCAATAAGGTTAGGTTAGGTTAGGTTAGGTTCAATAAGGTTAGGTTCGATAAGGTTAGGTTAGGTTCGATAAGGTTAGGTTAGGTTAGGTTCAATAAGGTTAGGTTAGGTTAGGTTCGATAAGGTTAGGTTAGGTTAGGTTAGATAAGGTTAGGTTAGGTTAGGTTAGGTTAGGTAAGGTTAGGTTAGGTTCGATAAGGTTAGGTTAGGTTCGATAAGGTTAGGTTAGGTTAGGTTCGATAAGGTTAGGTTAGGTTCGATAAGGTTAGGTGAGGTTAGATAAGGTTAGGTTAGGTTCGATAAGGTTAGGTTAGGATAGGTTCGATAAGGTTAGGTTAGGTTCGATAAGGTTAGGTTAGGTTAGGTTAGATAAGGTTAGTGTTCATAAAGGTGTAATAGAAACAAGAGATATACGTCAAAATATATTTATTCACATTGGACGTGTGGTAACTTACACAAGAATAATAAACGTCTCAGCACACGCCGCCACACACCCACTTGAGGTATACTATACAGGTTGAGAAAAAAACAACTTTCATCAATCACAATTTACATATTGAAATAAAATAACAAATAACACTGATGGTTCCTTTATGAATAATATGAATATAATTAACCCCTTTTTTCAGACGTGTTAATAATTCTAAAAAAAATAACCCTCCACTCATAACAGTTCCAATATTACATACACAGTAGGGTGTGTCAATTTAGGGGGTAAACTGGCTAAATTGAAAATCGAGTAATTTGGTAGCAATTTATTGTAGTCTTTAAGCATGCAAAACAATATTCTGGCATAAATTTTTTTTTATAATAAGTCCTACCTACATCAAATGGATTTTTAAATGTACATATTTGTGAATTTATAACATAACCAGCGTTTGCACACATGTTACTGTTTCAAGTTTCAAATTATTATATTTTATTATCCGTAGTCTATTTGAAAGTAACCAATGCCTTCATACTCTCTTTGCTTTGGTTTCTTGTCATCAGTAGTCTGCTTGCTATTTGTGCTTTGATGTAACCTTCTCGCCTCTCGTGGCTGTAAACATGGCCCGCTGCTTCTGTGACCATTTTCACACATCTCTCCACACTTTGAGTGTGGGAAGGCCACTTCGGCACCTGTATTGGAGTCTCTTTAAGGTTTCTCAATTCTTGGCTAGTTAGACTTGTTGTCAATGGTGGCTCTAAGACTTCCAAACTCAAGTCAACCAATTCTGACAATTTGGTGGCATTGACGTTTATTGGGGGAACTTTTCTTGAATGAAACGAACAGTCTCCCAACTGGTCGTCATCTATTAGCGTTCCTCTAATCTTTAGAATGACTTCTACAGCCTCGGTTCGGAGATTGGTACATTGACTGCAAAGCATTGCTTGCAAAACAGCTTCTGATCGAGCATACCAAGCGGACCTTCTTGCCACAGGTAACACGATGTCCCTCACTACCTTCCTCTGTGTTCTTACTAGCTGCAATTGAAACAAAAGGTGATTGGGCCCATCCACCCACATAGGATTAAGTTTCACACTAAACCACTGGGGAAGATAAACTCCAATAATATATTCAACAATTAACCTCAAATTCTTCAGCACTTTGCCCTTCAATTCGTGTTTGGAAATCCAAATCCTGCAGAAACGAAGAGCTGTAGTTAACCAACGGCTGTGACTGACAGGTCCAATCTCCAAGAGAGCCAATGACTGAGGCACTTCTGATCTTATTGCTTGGGCAATACGATAAGCATAGGATTGATCTGTGCTGAGATCTTTGATGACTCCTTCAGACAACGCCGGAAGGGGAGGGCCAACTTCGACCTTTGGAAAGGTTGTATTTATTTCTAGTTGTGTTGCTTCATCCAGCATGATGCCAAGGGGACCTGACCACTTGTTGTTGCTCTTTGTAGGACCATCAAGTTCCTGGATGAGATGACGAAGAGGTAGCTCGCCTGTATGTAAATCACATACAATCCAAACAAGTCTTCTTCCTAGTTTTTTCTCTAAATGCGTCATTACACCCCCCTGCCATCCGGTGTTCACTGCAGTTGAATCTCCACCAACAGCCTGCAGTGAACTGCCAAGTCCTCTCTCCTGAACCCAACATAAAATATGATCAGCAGTGACCTCTGCATGTTTCTTCCCTTCTACTTCAGTTTCGGGAGCAAAGTGAAACAAAAACCGACCACCAGGCTCAGAACAGACAGAGTAGTGTTCTTCTTTGATGAGACCTGGAAACTTTCTGTTCACTCCCTCTAATTCTAGCAAAACTTTTGTGTCATCTATTCTTCCATCAAACAAAAGACAGGAGAGCCCTCCCTCGCTTAAATCTTTTTCATGCTGATCAGATATTTCCTTCATTATTTTTTATTGTGCTCTTCTAATTTTATTATGATACATCCTCTCGGCTGATGAGGCCTGCATCTATCCAAGCGGCAGTTGCAATTTCTGCAGCCTCACGAAGTCCAGCATGGTGGCGAATACTAGCTAAAGCAATGTTTGAAATATTTCTTGTGTTGTATTTCATTTTCTTTGGTAAAGGTTCAGATGGCTCTTTCGAACTATCATCTGATGTTGCTTCCTGTTCATCAGAAGAACTATCAAAGAAGTGATAAACATCTTGACACAGCTCTTCCTCTCTTTGGATGGCTTCTTCACTCTTCATTTTCTTCTTTTGTTCCCTCTCTCGGATTTGTTCTCTCTTCTTGGCATTAGCAATCTGCTTCTTTGTTTCTGAATAATCTATTGAACCCATTTGCATACTTCCTTGGCCTTCTGCCTTTGTCCTCTGTGCCTTTATAAATTCAAGCTCTAAAACAGGGATCTTCTTTTCACGAGGACAACCACAATCAATGTGGGAATTATTTTCTCTCTTACCTGAGTGAGAACAGTTGGATTCAGAACATAATTGTATGGAGCACTTGCAGGTCAAAATGTCAAACAGCGTATCAAGTGTGTGCAGAAATTCATTTTTCCTGGTCAAGTTTCCTTTACCAAGTGATGTTTCAACTGCTTTGTGCCATAATTTCGTTAGTTTTAGCTCAATAGTTCGACACTGATTAATCACAGGTGGTTTGAATAGTGCATTAGCTTTTGTCCATTGATGCAGAAGAGGGACTATCATGTCATTTATGAGTTCTTTATCTGTATAGTTCCTTCTGTCCTTTGCATTTTTTTCTCGAAGGAGTAACCCTAATCTTAGCATGTCTCTCACTGTTGGAAGTTCTGATACAGGAAGCTCCTTCCCTTTACCAACTAGCAGGCTCAAGTGGGTTGACAACTGACTTCTTGTCTTCAATTTTGACATCTTCACACTATCTGACAAATAGAAAAATATTTCAATGTTTCATAATTCAATTGTTGTTTCAAAAAATATCAATTTGTTTATCAAAAATGCTGTAACAGAAATAACATAATAATTTCTTAGAACATAATGTTTTATACAATGATATAAGTAACTGCGACAATCAATATGCCCTACTTACAATAATTAAAATGTAGAATTCGTCTGGTAGAGTAGGTGCAAGTGCAATGAGAGCAAACCACCGTCTATGATATCTAGAAGGAGAGTGAGCCGGGCGCCTTATCCTCACGCTTGGTACAAGTCAAAACAAGAATTAAACTGTCCCACACGGAGAGCCTGTTCATGTTCATGTTCTGACATGCATATTGTACACAAGCTATAGAACCATAAAATACTCCATAATCCATATGCTTACATGAGATTAGTTAATATCAAGTGAATAATTCTAATCAAGTCTCATTAATTTGTTGAAATACTGATATTTGAAACTTTAAGGTATAATTGATGTAGGTGAGGGTTATTTCAATTCATTTTTGTTTGCTAATCTCAAGTTTAGACATAAAGAGGCACAATATTTTGACTACCAAATTTGATTTTTAACATGTTGACAAAATTGACACACCCTAATACGCAGCCAACTGGAATTCTTTTCATAATTTTATTTGGTTTTGGTTTATTTTTGTTTTGTTTTAATTCCTGTCCCACACACAAATATATCTGAGAAAAATAATTATAATTTCTTCTTAAAAAATTTGTGATGGTATTTTGTTACATCCAGACTGACTGACTGACAAACAGACACGCGCGCGCTTATAAACTAAAGGATGTCTATATGGTAGGCAAACACTGGGCAGGGCTGACCATCTGTTCACATCTAAGTCTACTACCAGCTTTACTTATATCGTCACACTTAAATACTAGTCACACTCCGTCGACCATTACACACTTATGGAATTGAGTAAAAACATTATTTTCTTTAGTTACCGGTATGTGTGTCTGTCTGATACCTTTAAGAGTGACTTGCATATACGTTTGGCTTTTATAAGTACGGTCCGGGTAACTTAGTATTTAACCAATGGGAAGCAACCTATGGCGAACGACCTACAGCATCTATACCAAGTAGCAGCGCCACCGCCCACGTTTGCCACCACAACACATCATGGATCACAGCTCATAAAATGACTGACGTGTATAAATTCGTCTTTCTTGCCTGAAATCATTTAATCCTATGGAACAATAATAGTCGAGAAGTAGGGAGGTGTGAAGTCTACGCTAAGCCTGATGACATGAGGAAGTAATGCCGGGATGTGAATGTTGTTGTCGACTAATAAAGAGAAACTGGAAGCTCTTGTGATACACCCCCCAACGCCATCTGTTGCTCTGCTGCATAACTAAAATACTGATATTATACTGAACCTACAGTACTTGTGGTATTAGTAAACCTTCTTAGTACTTATTTACATTCAAGAACCTCTAATACAAGAGTCAAATCACTATCCGTGGTTTGTTTTGAGGGAAGAGAGAATATACAAATAAATAAACAATAAAATAAATACGCTGCTATGTATAATTATTAAGCATAAAAGCTAATACCCAGTGTAAACTTTTGCCGTAGAGCTTAATGATCCAGATGCTCTCAGTTAACCTTTGACCTAAGACACTGTAGCTTCTTCAACATGACCTGACAACACCTGGTAAGTGCCCAAATTCCCCAAAACTGTAACCACACCTTTTGTTTCGTAATTACAGTCTCATTCAACTGTCCCTCATCAGTGACGTCACAAAGATGGTACACAGGTATACCTTGATACTCTACTGCTGTAACAAGATGTCGCAAGTCTCTTAGTTATGAGTGACACTTACAGGACCCGAGTTATGAGCCACAGTGTGACTTAAGGACCCGAGTTATGAGCGACAGTGTGACTTAAGGACCTCAGTGATGATGGACAGTGACTTAAGGACCCAATCTGTGTGTCTTTAGTTCACCAATGAGACATATAAATGACTTGGGATCGAGTATGTTGTTGTTGACGTTTATTTCTACTTAAAATAACAAGTTTGAGAGCTGTTCAAGACCTCCAGAAGGCGGTGGTAACGTCAGGCAGGTCTTGGTAGGGGTCTTGATCTACAACACTGGGCAGCTTGATGATAAATCCGGGTTGTAGATCTGGTGTGGGGAACTTCTCTTGATCGTCACTCTTATACCACCCAACGAGATCTCTTTGAGAATCTGTTTATTTTCCGAGTGTAACAAGAGCTGTAAACAACCAACTAAACAAACACACAAGTATAAAAACAAAGAGCTCTGAGAATCTGTTTGTCTTGGAGTAAACAAAAACATGTCATAAACAAACACAGAAACATCGAACAAAGAGCTGAGAATCTGGTTCTTTGTGTTTTGGCGCGAAAACAACTGTGTACATACAACAAGCTCTTGGAGAGGGGGGGGGGGGGAATAGTCAATTTGAGACGAGTTAGGAAGGGTGAGGGAGAGGATAGGGGTAGGGATGAGGGAGAGGGTTGGGGTGAGGGTCACTGGTCCATCAGATAGCTGCTACCTTGTTGTATCTATATAGAAATGATCACAGACTCACGAGGGTCAGTTTATTTTGGCACCTTGAGATGAAGGAGCTGTAGAAGAGTTTATTTTGTGCTTAATGTATTTTCTTTCTTTGGAGGTGGGGGGGGGGCACAGTTCGAGGACGACGTGGTCACTGCAAAGACTAATGAGAGATCAGTTCCGAGGACGATGAAGCCATTTTGAGGACGCCTTCTTGTCGCCCTGAAGACGTTGGGGGATAATTATCGGACGATTTGGTCACCTCGAGGACGATTTAGCCATCTTGAGAGCTTGACTACCCAGGTCAGGCCACAAGTCCTTCACAGGACGTCCAGGAGTGTTGATGAGGGGGGGGGGGGGGGAGAAGGCTGGTCTGGACCGCCGCTTCAGTATTGGTCCCAAGTTACCCCATCACGTGGCCACACCTTCACCGTCCTTGATCACAGTTGTGCGTGTCCGTGAAGGGCGGGGAAGGGTCAGCACGTGTGGGGGTAACTCTTGAGGAAGCTCCTGAGTGCTGGTGGCAGAGGGACGTCCGTGACACTCCCGCTGGTGGTGTTGAGGGCCAGGCGGCAGAAGTGCTGAAGGGAAGGCACAGTCCGTCTGAAGGGTCGTCTTATATCGATGGGACTAAAGGTGTTGCCCTCATGGTCGACCCACACCTGGCTGGAGGTGACGCTGACGTAGTGCTGCACCAGGGGAACAACGCCATCAAACTCCGGCATGTTCTTCTTCTGGTTGTGGCTGGTACAGTCTAGCCGGAACTTGCCGCAGGAGTAGTGAATCCTGACGCTGGTGGGGCCGTTGGTCGTCTGTACACTGAGGGAGTAGAGGCACTGAGGGCTGGCCGAGTCCCTCAGTAGGAAGGTGCCAACGGAGGTGTCTTGCAACATGGCCGCCGCCTGCTGCCATGATATAGCACCGTAGTACCACCCGCTCTCCTCCAGCGCCAGCTTCGTCGCCGTCAGCACTCGACTGTCACACACACTGTCGGGCTGGGTGGCGGGCGGCGAGGGGTGAGCGGCGGTGGGATGAGGGGCGGCGGGATGAGGAGCGGCAGGTTGGCGGGTGGCTGCGGGTGTGGCGGCGGGGAGGAGGAAGGGGTTGAGACAGGAGACCTGGGAGCTGGCTTTACTGTCTGGGGTGATGCTTCGCCCCGTCTCGGCCTCCCCGTCAACCAGACCCCCGCCAGAGGTGTGCAGGGAACTTCTCGCTTCCGCCGCCGCACAGAGAAGCTTACTCTGGCAGGGTCGCAAGGTGGGGCAGGCGTGGGGATAGGCGTGGGGGCAGGCGAGGCAGCAGAGGACGTGGCAGGCGTCATGAGGCATTGGCAGACAGGGTCGTACCCCGCCGAGCGCCCCGACCTGGAACATTCTGCCACACACGTAAGGCGGCTGTACTGCCCCTGGAGTGACGTGCGTTGCGGCAACCCAGTGAGGGGAGGGCGTGCAGGGGGCCATGGGGGGCAGCAGAGGGGCCAGCCCGATGTGGCACCCAGGACACGCCAACATCTTCAACACCTGTAAACAAAAACAGCTGTTACTAACACTGTCAACACTACACACCTGTACACATGTTGAAATATGTTCACACACACATATGTTACGTCAAAGAACTGTTTGTTACGTCATAATCGTTAACTATGACAGCCATTTTGAGAGAGAGAGAGAGCTCCCCTCACTCGCAACTTTCCGTTCTTCGAAACAAGTCTTCCCGGAACCAAAGCTCAACCAATAACTGATCGACTCTCCCCCTCCCCTCCACACCTCCCCTATTCCCTAAACTCCCTCCCAGACTCCCTAAAAACCCTTCTCCGGGACTCCTAAAATTCCCTGGACCTAATAGTACATACCCAATCTTTAAGACCCCTAAAATCTATGCCTTAAAGTGGCCCCAATAATCCATGCCTTAAAGTGGCCCCAATAATCCATGCCTTAAAGTGGCCCCAATAATCCATGCCTTAAAGTGGCCCCAATAATCCATGCCTTAAAGTGGCCCCAATAATCTATGCCTTAAAGTGACCCCAATAATCCATGCCTTAAAGTGACCCCAAGAATCTATGCCTTAAAGTGACCCCAATAATCCATGCTTTAAAGTGACCCCAATAATCCATGCCTTAAAGTGGCCCCAATAATCCATGCCTTAAAGTGACCCCAATAATCCATGCTTTAAAGTGACCCCAATAATCCATGCCTTAAAGTGGCCCCAATAATCCATGCCTTAAAGTGACCCCAATAATCCATGCTTTAAAGTGACCCCAATAATCTATGCCTTAAAGTGGCCCCAATAATCTGTGCCTTAAACGACCCCCACGTTTCCTTCCTCACTGGAGCGAGTCATTGAAGCACCTCCTGCAGCAGTGACGGGGACCTACTGAAGGAGGGACTGCCCGAGGAGTTCCTGGAACACTCCGGGAGTGAGGGAGGGAGTTGGAGGGGGGAGGGAAATCCGATTTAAGTCACGGACGGGAGTAGTTGATCTTTATTTGTTTGCCGTTTCCTTAGTTCTCTCGCTTTATTTGTTCTCTCGCTTTATTTGTTCTCTCGCTTTATTTGTTCTCTCGCTTTACTTGTATCTTTTATATATCTCCATGACAACGGATCTATAAACATATATGACGTCACGACTCGAACCATGTTCAACCCTTACGGAGAAAAAATACCAAGTGATGTGTTTATGACGTGTGTGTGACGTGTGTATGACGGTGTTTGACGACGGAGGTAAACATATCCGTTGTGTCACTTGACGTTCGTTCATTCGTTGATGATTAATCCGCCTTGGAAACCCTGACATAAATATCTTTATTCCGTGACCTGCATGCTGGCTAACAATACTCTTTCATGTTTTAAATAAGAGGTGTGTGTGTGTGTGTCGCTAGTAAGAAGTGTTCAAGGAGGTTAAAAACTTTGAGGAATGTGTACATGTGACCGTCTGGTTGTTGATTCATTAATGGTCTTCCTGTTAAAGTGTGCCTGTGTGTGGGTTGGTGACTAGGTAATCGACGTCATCATTTTTCTATTAAACATCCGACTTGCCGCCTAAATCCGGATGTCATAACCCCTCGCCTTCTGGAAACGCTGTGTTGTTATAAATATATCCCTGACTGGCCTATTCCGACACCCTCACTGGGGTATTTTACGACTAACAGCCCACAATCGATCGTCACAGGGAGGGTAGAGTGGAGAAAGGAAGGGATAGAATTGTAGAGTGGAGGGAGGGAGAAATGGTAGAGGAAGGAGGGAAGGGTGGAGGGAGGGAGAGATGGAAGCGTGGAGGGAGGGAGAGGCAGTTTCCACGTCGCCCAATATAGCGTATCACTCACGCCTCTCCTCTTATGGTTTACTAAGAAATACCCTTAGAAAGTTTTTTCCCGGTACAAGTTAGTGTTGTCCCGCACCCCCTCACTCCTCGATCTCTCCATCTAGCGATTATTTCCCTCGTGTTTACCTATCAATATGACTGTCCTGGATACATAAAGGTCACTATCACGAAATAGAATAAAGAGAATGACTAAAATATACATTTAAAAGGTCAACGATAGTAGGATTTTGATCGTACGTCCGCCACCGACGCCTCCCGTCAGCATCGCATTCCGTGAATCAGCTGACAGAGTTGCCAGACGCCGCCGGTTGTCAAGTTAGTTCGCTCCGCCGCCTCAAACACCACTTTCACTGCACACACGTTTGCGCACACACACACACACTCCTCTCAATAACTATTTTCTTCGCCTTATCTATATAATTTGGGTCAATCCAACTAAACATACACGTATTATCGTTTCATATATATATATATACCTGGGCTATAATTATTATACAGTTATATCGATAATATTAATACATTTTAAATAATACGATAACCAGATATCTTTCCTGTTGACAATAACGAAAAATATTCACAGGAAATTCATAATTGCTATATATTTTACACTCCCTAATGAGTTCTGTGACGTAATATACCCAAAGGTTTATCAAAATTATCAATAGTGACAACAAAAAATATCGGCTAGGTGTCACCACTTGCCTCTCATTATTAAAGCACGTTAACTAGGAACACCTGGCAACTGGTCCAGGGTCCAAAATGTTTAGATAAGGCCATATTTCGTCTCTATTTACCTGAGATAAACAACACTGACGTAATTATATAGAGTGAGGGTGGATTTGGGGGAGGTGGTGGGAGTGACAGCAACAGGTGGTGGTGTGTGACGGAGAATACAGTTTTAGCCCGTCTAAATCCCGCTATACTAGACAAGAGGAAAGGTAGGAAGTTAACAAGGACATGTATGTTAGTTCTTGGCAAGGTAGTGAATATGTGGGCGAGAGAGAGATTGCTAACGATGTCTAGATGTCACTAAGTCTACAAATAAAATTCTTATTTTTGTATTGTGTTTGTGTTGTGTTAAAAAAATAGATTCTCCGCTGGTGTTTGTGTATTGTTGGTGAAGGGAGATGTGGTTAAATTTAGCCACGCCTATATTGCTGTCTAGTTCCTGGAAGCCGAGAGAGAGAGAGGCCCTGAGTTAATGATAAACTAGTCCAACCTCGCTGCTACCACCACCAAAACGCTAATTGGCATGGTGGTGACGCTTTTCATCATCTCCCCCCACACACATTCACCCCAAAACACACATCTCGCCCCCAACACACCTCATCTCTCACCCCTCAACCCTCGACACACCCCTGGAGCTAGCCAGTATAGCAAAACACACACACACACCCACCTCACCCCACACACATTCATCCCAAAACACACATCTCACCCCCAACACACCTCACCTCTCAACCCTCGACACACCCCTGGACCCAACACACCTCACCACACACCCCTCAACCCCCGACACACCCCTGGAGCTAGCCAGTATCGCAACACACACACACACACAATATTCGAACACCGTGAAGGCAGTGGCGATTCCAGGAAATTTGGCGGGAAGTGGTCGGTTGTACCACGAACACCCCGAGCTTACCTTATCAACCTTCTAAACAGATGGTTACATTAAACGGCCACTGCACACCTATGTCTCACTCTAAATACGTCGTCGACAATCATTTTTCTTACTAGTTTAAAGTAATCTTATCAAATTAGGAATTCACTATAAAAGATTACTACACTATTCCACCTACATGTTATCTTAATACATTCACTGAAAGAACGATGATTAGTGTTATAGTGAATAGTTTCTAAACATACACTACACGTATTAACAAACACTATAACTATCTATAACAAGAAAAGCCATGAAATGAAAAAATATTTGTTTTTCTTTGTTACAACATTACTGTGAAACGGGTAATTTGTGTGTGTGTGTGGTAATGTGAAACTGAGACGAAACACAGTGACAGTATTACCCCACTCCTCGCTGGTGGATTCCATGAATGAGCTATACCAAAAAAATCCCTGTGTCTCAGTTGCCACACACCACCACGACCACACACACACCTCCCTCCCTCTCACTACATTAATATTCCCCTAAGAATGATAAATAATAAAAAAAATAAACCAAGATTCAAAGATAAAAGACAAGAAGGGAATAATACACAAGATATTACGAGGATGTTACCGTTAAATACGTTATAAATGGAATAATTTTAAAGAAGTCAAGGCGGCGGCTGTGTTGACATACGCTAATCTAAAATCTCCTTTAAAAAAAATTTCATCTGGATATTTTACATCTCACGTGCAATATTGACTTACGAGTTAATATTTTATTGATTATTGTTTTAAATGTGGTATATATTATAAAAAGGTTATTTGATTATAAAGTGTTATACGTATAAGTGTTGAGTAATTGAGAAGTATCTATATTTATCTATCTATTCATCGATCTCTCTCTATTCATCTATCTCTACATTTAACTAAACTCTTTTCTCTCCATCCTTCTTCCTCTCCATCACCCATCCTCCTCCTCCCGTCCTTGTCATTACTCCCTTCCACTCATTTTCCCTCCCCGTTATTATCTACCCACCTCCTTTATGCCGTCATCTCTTCTTCCTCATTAATACCGTCACCCCCTCTTCCTCCTCCTTCTCCCTCTTCCTCATTAATACCGTCATTCCTCTTCTTCCTCCTCCTTCTCCCTCTTCCTCATTAATACCGTCACCCCCTCTTCCTCCTCCTTCTCCCTCTTCCTCATTAATACCGTCATTCCTCTTCTTCCTCCTCCTTCTCCCTCTTCCTCATTAATACCGTCATCCCTCTTCTTCCTCCTCCTCCTCTATTGTTTCTGGGAAACGTACAGAGACACCATGTTAACGTCTCTTTGTCTCTCCCTCATTTTCTCTCTCTCCCCATCTTTCTCTCTTGTTCTCTCTTTCCTTTGTTGTATCTCTCCCCCTCTTTCTCCTTCGTTATCCCCCGTTCTCTCACTCTCAAAAACTTCAATTCTTATCCCATGTAAGAGAATAAGAGAATATTAATAAAGAGAGAACATAGCAACTCATGATGACGATAAACGTAACGGAAAAAGGGTAAATAATATAAATGGATAAACGAGAGACAAGAGAGAATAGGGATAAAGAGATAAATAAGAACTGTAATAATTGATGAAGATAAGAGATGATGATTTGTCGAAAGATGATGGACAGATCAGCATGTCAATTAAATTGTCTGTCTGTCTGTTAATTAAGGTATCTGTCTGTTAATTAAGGTATCTGTCTGTTAATTAAGGTATCTGTCTGTTAACGTGTCTGTCTGTCTGTTATCGTGTCTGTCTGTTATCGTGTCTATGTTTGTTAACTTGTTTATCTGTCTGTTGTCTGTTAGCGCATCTGTTAATGTCTGTCTGTTAATTTAAAAGTTCATGGTGAATTCAAACTAACATAATTTCGTAGTTGAGAGAGAGAGAGAGAGAGAGAGAGAGAGAGAGAGAGAGAGAGAGAGAGAGAGAGAGAGAGAGAGAGAGAGAGAGCATAAAGATAAAAACAATCATTATGTATATCAATCATACACTCAGTTATACATAACATACAGTATACAAGATATTGGTGTATGAATGTATGCTAAATTAAGTCTTAATGTATACAAGAATTCCATGTATAGTTTGACCATGATGTTTATAGTCATACATGTATACTGATTTAATATGTATACCTTCTCATGTATACTGTTATACTAACCTTGTTGTGTGTGTTATAGTCCAGCAGATGAGAGGGGGGAAGGGGAGGTCAACTTTCTGCACTGAAGAGAAGTTGACCAAAATATTTTATCTATATTTTCTCACAGCTTTACACACTTATGGTAGGAAGCACTTGTGAGTTAATATCACTCTCTCTCTTTCTTTATTTTCTCTATTTTCTTGTAGTTAAAGCACTAAATTGTATTATTTTTCTCTTCACAAACACGTGTTTCTCTGTCTTTCTACACGATGAGTTGTAGCTGGGCTGTAGAACTTCTTGAGCCTGATTCGTTAAGCCGGGATAATACTGACAGTTCATCCATTCCTGGGTGATGATGTGTGTTGAGGAGTGGAGGTTGTTGGTGGTGTGGTGTGGAGAGTTGTAGCGTCGGCTGGGCGAGACGGTGCTAGCGCTCTCCACGGTGGCTGTGAAGCGACTGGCGGCAGCGGGGAGCAGACTGGCCCAGCACCCCGCCACCGCTCCTCCCAGACTGAGCCCAAAGCCCCAAAATTCCCGGTAAAACGCCTAACGCCAACGCCTCGTTACGACTAGGCTTCGTATCGCTTACACCACCACCACTCTGTTGTCTTCTGCTTAAACCTCCCGTGGTGGGGGTTGGCCGTACAAGTTCGCTATCCAAACCCGGTGATAATAGTCTCTTGAGAGAATTCTGAGTTATTTGTTTTACGTGGAGGACAGACACAGCAGGACTCTGAGGAAGCTCTACGTTGCGTCGTCGTGAGATTCCTGGCAGGGAATATGTGGTAGACATTCCCAGAAGTCTTATCCACTCGTCCGGCGTAGCAACACCCTCCGATGATGAGTATTGAAGTCTTCCTAGCACCGTTGATACATTCATCTAGGGGGAGGGGAGCGGTGGGGGAGTGGCAACTTAAACACGTTCTGGGAAGATTACTGAGGGAACGAACAGCTCTACCCGACCTCATTATAGCTCTAGGCTGAATTATTTCTCCCTGAGCGTGGCATCTGAAAACGTCCTTCTATCGCTGGCTGGCTGTGAAGGACACCCAACATGTAAACAAGCCTTATTTAACCCTCACGGCCACCTAATACAAGAAGTGGCCATGCCGAGAGAGGATGGCCACTGGGGTGTATAAGAACCCTCAATTATCCGTGATTACTCGCTTCTACACATTGGATGATCGGGAGAAAGACAGGTGGGAATAGAGACACACGGGAACTG
>CAUDMG010000730.1:42500-50000 GCA_958450375.1 Homarus gammarus | reverse complement strand
TTACTATTCGTTAGGTGACTGTAAAGTAGCTGCTTTGGCAGTCTACTGTCGTCCATGCGGGTAACAGTTGGTATTAGTGAGAATACTGGCATTTGTTCACTCCAAGTCAACCTTACCTTTTGTCCTGTCACCACGTTGCACTCTCCCGGCCTCCTCTCCTTCACTCTACCTCTGTCAACTACTCTCAAACCACTCTCCCTCTCTCCACCAATCTCCCTCTCCTTCACTCTACCTCTCCCTCTCCTTCACTCCTTCTGTCAACTACTCTCAAGCCACTCTCCCTCTCGTTCACTCTCCCTCTGCCGCACTCTCCCTCTCCTTCACTCTCCCTCTGTCCACCACACTCCCATCCTTCTCCTGCCGCAGCCACTACAGGAAGCCGTCACTTACACCGGGGCCTTCTGAGTACTCCCTGAAGACGGGGAACCCAGAGGTCTTGTAACTCATGGTGAAACAACGTGGGGAGGGGAGGGGAGGGGAGGGGAGGGGAGGGGAGGGGTGGGGAGGGGAGGGGAGGAAAGGGGGGGAGGGGAAGGGAGGGGTGGGGAGGGGAGGGGAGGAAAGGGGGAGGGGAGGGGAGGGGAGGGGAGGAAATGGAAAGCAGGAGAAAGGAAGAAGAGGAAAAAAGGGGGAAGGAGAGGAAGAGGAAAGAAGGGAGGAGGGAGGGGAAGGAAGAAGGAGAGGGAAAGAGGGGAAGAAGGAAGGAATAAGGAAGAGGAAGTGAAAAAGGGTTGAAAGAGAGAAATAAGGAAGAGGGAGAGGATAAAGCTAAGAAGAGAGGAAGGAATTATCATAAAATACAGGTACAATAATTACCAGGTGGTGACAGGTGACGACAGGTGGTGACAGGTGACGACGGGTGGTGACAGGTGATGGTTACAAGTGGTGACAGGTGATGGTTACAGGTGGTGACAGATGGTGACACGTGATGGAAACAGGCGACAGATGGTGACACGTGATGGAGACGTAACGACAGCTGGCAACAGGTGACGACAGGTGGTGACAGGTGGTGGCTCCCGAGTTCTCGGTATTCAGCAGCTATTGGGTTACTCTACCACCTTGGCAGGATGTTGGGTCTCTCTCTCTCTCTCTCTCTCTCTCTCGCTCTCTCTCTCTCTCTCTTAATCCATCCATCCATCCATCCATCTACCTATCTATCTATCTATCAATCTATCAATTTCTCCATCCATCCATCCATCCATCCATTTATCTATCATAAGTTACACCACAAAGATAGATTCTCAGAAGTACTTACGACAATAGTTTTTCTCCTAACTGATAACTTAAGAATCTCCAATTGACTGAATCAGGTTACCACATGAGGGTCAATCATCAAAGGGGCTTCATTATTATTCTTCCTTAATTCCAAACTTGGCAACTCATCTAAATACCCGGCTTAAATAAATAATGATGTAATAATAATAATAATAATAATAATAATAATAATAATAATAATGATAATAATAATAATGATATAAATAGCAACAGCCGAAAACAATAAGAGCAAAATATTTTCCTTCATTTTAGTGAGAATGAAGTTACGAAAGCAGGAAGACTTGAAGCAGAAGAGGGGGAGAGGGTCAGAGGTCAAGATTAAGTTCATAATGGTGGTGGTGGTGGTGGTGGTGGTGGTTGGTGGTTGGTGGTTGGTGGTGGTGGTGGTGGTGGTGGTGGTGGTGGTTGGTGGTGGTTGGTGGTGGTGGTGGTGGTGATGGTTGGTGGTTGGTGGTGGTGGTGGTGGTGGTGGTTGGTGGTTGGTGGTGGTGGTGGTTGGTGGTGGTGGTGGTGGTGGTGGTGGTGGTTGGTGGTTGGTGGTGGTGGTGGTGGTGATGGTGGTGGTGGTGGTGGTGGTGGTGGTGATGGTTGGTGGTTGGTGGTGGTGGTGGTGGTGATGGTGGTGGTGGTGGTGGTGGTGGTGGTGATGGTTGGTGGTTGGTGGTGGTGGTGGTGGTGATGGTGGTGATGGTGGTGGTGGTGGTGGTGGTGGTGGTGGTGGTGGTGGTGGTGGTGGTGGTGATGGTGGTGGTGGTGGTGGTGGTGGTGGTGGTGGTTGGTGGTGGTTGGTGGTGGTGATGGTTGGTGGTTGGTGGTGGTGGTGGTGGTGGTGGTGGTGGTGGTGGTGGTTGGTGGTGGTGGTGGTGGTGGTGGTGGTGGTGATGGTGGTGGTGGTGGTTGGTGGTGGTGGTGGTGGTGATGGTTGGTGGTTGGTGGTGGTGGTTGTAGGTGTGAGAGGATAGTCTCTCTCTCTCTCTCTCTCTCTCTCTCTCTCTCTCTCTCTCTCTCACACACACACACGTTCATATGATCCAAATATCTACAACTAAAACGTTTTAGGACGAAATAAAAACCAAAACACAGAAACGTTTAAAGAACAAAAAGAACAAAAAAAAAGTTTAAAGAAGAAGAAATAAAACCCCAAAAACGTTTATGTAAGTAAAAAAAAGGTAAAATGTAACAAAAACAAAAGAAATAAATATAAACGTTGCAGCCAAGACCAGATGATGGTTAAAACGTTTCCTACATATAGAGGAGTGAGGGAGATGACACGAGGAAAGTTTAGTTATTTAGGAGAGAGAAGGGGGAGGAGGAGGAGGAGGAGGAGGAGGAGGAGGAGGAGGAGGGGGGAGGAGAGATGAGGGTGAGGGGAGAGGAGAGAGGAGGGTGAGGAGGAGGAGGAGGGTGAGGAGGAGGAGGAGGAGGAGGAGGAGGGGGGAGGAGAGAGGAGGGTGAGGAGGAGGAGGAGGAGGGTGAGGAGGAGGAGGAGAGTGAGGAGGAGGAGGAGGAGGGGGGAGGAGAGAGGAGGGTGAGGGGGGGAGGAGAGAGGAGGTGGTGGGTGAGGAGGAGGGTGAGGAGGAGGAGGAGGAGGGTGAGGAGGAGGGTGAGGGGAGAGGAGGAGGAGGGTGAGGAGGAGGGTGAGGGGAGAAGAGGAGGAGGGTGAGGAGGAGGGTGAGGGGGGAGGAGAGATGAGGGTGAGGGGAGAGGAGAGAGGAGGGTGAGGAGGAGGAGGAGGGTGAGGAGGAGGAGGAGGAGGAGGAGGAGGGGGGAGGAGAGAGGAGGGTGAGGAGGAGGAGGAGGAGGGTGAGGAGGAGGAGGAGAGTGAGGAGGAGGAGGAGGAGGAGGGGGGAGGAGAGAGGAGGGTGAGGGGGGAGGAGAGAGGAGGTGGAGGGTGAGGAGGAGGGTGAGGAGGAGGAGGAGGAGGGTGAGGAGGAGGGTGAGGGGAGAGGAGGAGGAGGGTGAGGAGGAGGGTGAGGGGAGAGGAGGAGGAGGGTGAGGAGGAGGGTGAGGGGGGAGGAGAGATGAGGGTGAGGGGAGAGGAGAGAGGAGGGTGAGGAGGAGGAGGAGGGTGAGGAGGAGGAGGAGGGTGAGGAGGAGGAGGAGCAGGAGGGTGAGGAGGAGGAGGAGGGTGAGGAGGAGGGTGAGGGGGGAGGAGAGAGGAGGGTGAGGGGAGAGGAGGGTGAGGAGGAGGAGGAGGGTGAGGAGGAGGAGGAGGGTGAGGAGGAGGTGGGTGAGGAGAGAGGAGGAGGAGGGTGAGGAGGAGGGTGAGGGGGGAGGAGAGAGGAGGTGGAGGGTGAGGAGGAGGTGGGTGAGGAGAGAGGAGGAGGAGGGTGAGGAGGAGGAGGGTGAGGAGGAGGAGGAGGGTGAGGAGGAGGAGGAGGAGGAGGAGGAGGAGGAGGAGGAGGGTGAGGAGGAGGAGAGAGGAGGGTGAGGGGAGAGGAGAGAGGAGGGTGAGGGGAGAGGAGAGAGGAGGTGGAGGGTGAGGAGGAGGTGGGTGAGGAGAGAGGAGGAGGAGGGTGAGGAGGAGGAGGAGGAGGAGGGTGAGGAGGAGGGAGGGGGAGGGGGAGGAGGAGGAGATGGAGGAGGAGGAGGTGGGAGGAGGGGAGGAGGGTGAGGAGGAGGAGGAGGAGGAGGAGGAGGAGGAGGAGGAGGAGGAGGAGGAGGAGGAGGGGGGAGCAGGAGGGGGTGAGTAGGAGGGGGTGAGGAGGAGGAGGAGGAGGAGGAGGGTGAGGAGGAGGAGGAGGGTGAGGAGGAGAAGGAGGAGGAGGAGGAGGAGGAGGGTGAGAAGGAGGAGGAGGAGGAGGAGGGTGAGGAGGAGGAGGAGGAGGGTGAGGAGAGAGGAGGAGGAGGGTGAGGAGGAGGAGGGTGAGGAGGAGGAGGAGGGTGAGGAGGAGGAGGAGGAGGAGGGTGAGGAGGAGGAGGAGGGTGAGGAGGAGGAGGGTGAGGAGGAGGAGGAGGAGGGTGAAGAGGAGGAGGAGGAGGAGGAGGGTGAGGAGGAGGAGGAGGAGGGTGAGGAGGAGGAGGGTGAGGAGGAGGAGGAGGAGGGTGAGGAGGAGGAGGAGGAGGAGGAGGAGGAGGAGGAGGAGGAGGGTGAGGAGGAGGAGGAGGAGGAGGGTGAGGAGGAGGAGGAGGAGGGTGAGGAGGAGGAGGAGGAGGAGGAGGAGGTGAGGAGGAGGAGGAGGAGGAGGAGGAGGAGGGTGAGGAGGAGGAGGAGGAGGAGGAGGGTGAGGAGGAGGAGGAGGAGGAGGGTGAGGAGGAGGAGGAGGAGGGTGAAGAGGAGGAGGAGGAGGGTGAAGAGGAGGAGGAGGGTGAGAAGGAGGAGGAGGGTGAGGAGGAGGAGGAGGGTGAGGAGGAGGAGGAGGAGGAGGAGGAGGAGGAGGAGGAGGAGGAGGGTGAGGAGGAGGAGGAGGGTGAGGAGGAGGAGGGTGAGGAGGAGGAGGAGGAGGAGGGTGAGGAGAGAGGAGGAGGAGGGTGAGGAGGAGGAGGGTGAGGAGGAGGAGGGTGAGGAGGAGGAGGAGGGTGAGGAGGAGGAGGAGGAGGAGGAGGAGGAGGAGGAGGAGGAGGAGGGTGAGGAGGAGGAGGAGGGGGAGGAGGAGGAGGAGGGTGAGGAGGAGGAGGAGGAGGAGGAGGAGGAGGAGGAGGGTGAGGAGGAGGAGGAGGAGGAGGAGGGTGAGGAGGAGGAGGAGGAGGAGGGTGAGGAGGAGGAGGAGGAGGGTGAGGAGGAGGAGGAGGGTGAAGAGGAGGAGGAGGAGGAGGAGGGTGAGGAGGAGGAGGAGGAGGAGGAGGAGGAGGAGGAGGAGGGTGAGGAGGAGGAGGAGGAGGAGGAGGGTGAGGAGGAGGAGGAGGAGGAGGAGGAGGAAGAGGAGGAGGAGGAGGAGGAGGTGGGTGAGGAGGAGGGTGAGGAGGAGGAGGGTGAGGAGGAGGAGGAGGAGGGTGAGGAGGAGGGTGAGGAGGAGGAGGGTGAGGAGGAGGAGGAGGGTGAGGAGGAGGAGGAGGAGGAGGAGGGTGAGGAGGAGGAGGAGGAGGAGGAGGAGGAGGAGGAGAGTGAGGAGGAGGAGGAGGAGGAGGGTGAGGAGGAGGGTGAGGAGGAGGAGGAGGGGGGTGAGGAGGAGAAGGAGGAGGAGGAGGTGGGTGAGGAGAGAGGAGGAGGAGGAGAGTGAGGAGGAGGAGGAGGAGGAGGAGGAGGAGGAGAGTGAGGAGGAGGAGGAGGAGGAGGAGGAGGAGGAGGAGGAGGTGGGTGAGGAGGAGGGTGAGGAGGAGGAGAGTGAGGAGGAGGTGGGTGAGGAGAGAGGAGGAGGAGGAGGAGGAGGAGGTGGGTGAGGAGGAGGTGGGTGAGGAGAGAGGAGGAGGAGGAGGAGGAGGAGGAGGAGGAGGAGGAGGAGGGGGGTGAGGAGGAGGAGGAGGAGGAGGAAGGTGAGGAGGAGGAGGAGGGTGAGGGGAGAGGAGAGAGGAGGGTGAGGGGAGAGGAGGAGGAGGAGGAGGGTGAGGAGGAGGTGGGTGAGGAGAGAGGAGGAGGAGGGTGAGGAGAGAGGAGGAGGAGGGTGAGGAGGAGGAGGGTGAGGAGGAGGAGGAGGAGGAGGGTGAGGAGGAAGTGGGTGAGGAGAGAGGAGGAGGAGGAGGAAGAGAAAGAAGAACCCTCATTGTCCACATGTTTCGTCGCCAACAAGCCACAGTGTCTAGTCACGGCAGCGAATAGCTTAACACACACACACACGAAGGTTTTTCTCATCTTTTCCTCCCTCTACCCCTCTCCTCCCTCTCACTCTCTATCTCTGATCGCTTACTCACTCACTCATTCCCAGCTGCCTCACTAACGCACTCTCCTTGGCCCACATATCCGCCTCAAACCCCCCCCCCCCCTCACACACACTGATCAAGGAGGCAAGACTACCAACGTATTACACAGCTTTCAGCATCACACTGACCGACATAGGTAGAAATACACCTTGACAACACCTAAACTTACCTGTCGCTTTCTTTAATTAAATGATAAATAACTCTTAGGTTTTACGATTTAAGGGATATTTGGACTATAGGTGATTATAGAATAGGGTTAGGTTAGGTTTGGGTTGGGTTAGGTTAGGTTAGGTTAGTACAAGATACACACACGCACAGTACATCTCAAAGGCCAAGTCCGGGCCACATTATCAAACGCTACAAAATATTCCTCTCTGATAAAAAAAATTTCTGCCTCATTTACTTTAATAACCTTCCAAGAAAAACTTTAAAAATCACAACAACAAAAAATTCTACTAAACGGGAGAACAAATATTTTAAAATTAATTGAAATGTTTATATGATGGTAAAACATTATTAAACAAACAAACTAATAACAGTTAATATATCTCTGTGCTAATGTAGTGCGAGGTATAACAATTTACTGCCATATCCGGTGGGAAACTGAGGTGGGAGAGGGGGAAAGGGAGGGGGAGAGGGAAGCAGAGGGGGAGGAGAGGGGGAGGAGAAGAATGGATGACAAGGAAATGTAGAAGAGGGGAAGGAGAGGTGGAGAGAGAGGGGGGTGGAGGAGAAAGTGGAGGAGAGGCAGGGAAGGAAGGGGAAGAGAGGGGGAAGAGAGGAGGAGGAGAAAGTAGAGGAGAGGGAGGGAGAGTCAGGTGTGGTATAGGTAGTCACGTCATGACATAAACAAGACGTCAGAGGCCCGATCGTATAGTTACTAATGAGGACTTGGGACGACTGCATGGACTGCCGCCCCCCCCCCCCCCCCTCTCTCTCTCTCTCTCTCTCCCTCTCTCTCTCTCTCTCTCTATTATCCACATCCTGTTTCTTATTCGTCATTTATTTCAGGATTTGTGAAGCGGCAACGTAAGTACACTAGATTTACGGGTTCTTGGTAATCTCTCTCTCTCTCTCTCTCTTTTATCTCTATCTATATCTATTTCCCTCTCTTTATTTCCTCTCTCTCTCTCTCTCTCTCTCGTATCTATTTTTCTCTCTTTTCTATCTCTATCTTTATTTCTCCTTTCTCTATTTCTCTCTCTTCAGTCTCTTATCTATCTTCTATTTACCTCTCTCTCTCTCTCTCTCTCTCTCTCTCAATTACCCACATCCCCCACCTGCCCACACAGACAGGTAAACACACACGCAACATAATCATACACCATAACAATACAACCAATTATATACCACTTACACCACACACATACACTACACACTGTAATCCTCTGTATAAATCATACAATATTCCTGAGTATTTATATTTTA
>CAUDMG010000730.1:22500-32500 GCA_958450375.1 Homarus gammarus | reverse complement strand
CACTCTTTCCCCATGACTCCCTCACCATCACTCCCTCACTCCCTCACCATCACTCCCTCTCTCCCTCACCATCACTCCCTCACTTCCTCCCCATGACTCCCTCTCTCCCTCACCATCACTCCCTCTCTCCCTCACCATCACTCCCTCTCTCCCTCACAATCACTCCCTCTCTCCCTTACCATCACTCCCTCACTCCCTCACCATCACTCCCTCACTCCCTCACGATCACTCCCTCTCTCCCTCACCATCACTCCCTCACTTCGTCCCCATGAGTCCCTCTCTCCCTCACCATCACTCCCTCACTTCCTCCCCATGACTCCCTCTCTCCCTCACCATGACTCCCTCTCTCCCGCACCATCACTCCCTCTCTCCCTCACCATCACTCCCTCTCTGCCTCATCATCACTCCCTCTCTCCCTCACCATCACTCCCTCTCTGCCTCACCATCACTCCCTCACTCCCTCACCATCACTCTCTTATCATTACTCCCTCTCTCCCTCACCATCACTCGCTCTCTCCCTCACCATCACTCCCGCACCATCACTCCCTCTCTCCCTCATCATCACTCCTCACCATCACTCCCTCTCTCCCTCACCATGACTCCCTCTTTCCCTCACCATCACTCCCTCTCTCCCTCTCCATCACTCCCTCTCTCCCTCACCATCACTCCCTCACCATCACTCCCTGTCTCCCTTACCATCACTCCCTCTCTCCCTCAACATCGCTCCCTCACCATCACTCCCTCTCTCCCTCACAGTTCCGGGAAGTTGATCAAAGCATTATGGGTTTCTTATATGTGCCTTGTATTTAATTAACTTTGTGTGTGTGTGTGTGTGTGTGTGTGTGTGTGTGTGTGTGTGTGTGTGTGTGTGTGTGTGTGTGTGTGTGCTGTATGTGTGTATAATAATAATAATAATAATTAACGGTTTATTGAAAGAGCTTGGCAGCCAGAAGGCTGAAAATATACAGTTACATATTTGGGGAATGGGTTACGAATTACAAATAATATACAAGTAACATAAGTGATACAAATAAGACATATAATAACTTAGATGGGGAAAAGCTCAAACTACAGTTCAATTCAACATAGTGATAGTGCAAGAAGTAGTATTTACTGGGAGTGAATACACTAGTTTATTACAAGTTATTGATACTTTTTACAATGGTTGGGGCTGGGCTGTTCTTATAGCGATCAGTTCGTGCACGTATGGGCTGGATGCGGTTGTGGTGTCGAACAGCAATTCTCGGGCTAGGGATCTCAGGTGGTAGTAGGAGCCGGTGTCGAGGATGGTGTAGAAGCTTCTTACCAAATTTGCAGATGAGGTCGTGGTGATGGTCAGTGAGAGTCGAAAGGGTCAGTGTGTTGAGCGCTTCTTGATATGTGGAGTAGGAAGGGGAGAGAATAATCTTGCATGCCCTCTTTTGCACTTTTTCTAGGTGTTTACGTTGTGTGGCATTTAGGAAGGAAGACCAGGTAGGGGAGGCATAGGTGAGCTTGGGAAGTATGAATTGTGTAAACACTGAGGAGCTCGGGTGCAGGAACTCCGAGGGACTTGAGTCGGCGGAGGAGGTGGAGACGGAAACTGGAGGATTTGACAACTTCACTGACGTGTGGTTTCCCATTTAGTTTGTTGTCTATGGTGACGCCGAGGAGCTTCGTGGAATCTACAACCTGGAGTGTGTTCGGACCTAGAGTAATGGAAGGAGGTGGGACAATGTCGGAGGAGAGGTTGATGTGCATAACCATGGCTCTTGGTATGGTTGATGGTGACATGGTTGTTGGTGGCCCAGTTTTGGAGACTGTTCAATAAATCCTGAAGGGCGGTATAGTCGGGAGCAGAATTGTTGACGCTGATCCCAATGGTGGAGTCGTCGGCATGTTTCCGGCGAGCGAGGGTTTCTCTTTGGGCATCATTGATGAGCATAAGGAAGCAGAGTGGTCCCATCTTGGTGCCTTGGGGGACGCCACAGGTGAGTGACTGAAAGGTGGAGACAGCCCCTCGGAAGCGTACAGCTTGGCGTCTGTCACTGAGGAAGTCTGTAAGCCATGGTATAAGACTTCTCCGAAGCCCGAGGTCAATAGCTTTGTTGATGATTATATTGTGGTCGACTAGGTCGAATGCTTTAGTGAAGTCAACGAAGGCGACAGCTACAGACGTTTTTCGTTTCTCGAGATGGCGGTATATGTAATTCGAGAAAGCTGACAAGACAGTGAGTGGTGGAGGAAGTTTTCATATTGCCAAATTGCTGAGGGTCTACGACTCCTGCAATATCAGCATAAGCCCAGTCGAACACAAAACTTTCACAGATTAGGCTGGGTATTGGGGTGATTGCAATAGGTCGTAGCTGATTTAAGGATTGTGGGCTGGTTGACTTGGGCACTGGTGATACATAAGAGGTCTTCCAGTCAGCTGGGCATCTGGCTTGACTGAGAGAAGCATTGATGATGGAGCATAGGGGTTTAGCAAGCTCCGGGGAGAACTCCTTGAAGAGTTTCATTGGTAAGTCAATGGGGGTGGTAGAGCGTTATAATTTTAGTTTGTTCAGGCGTTTTGCTACTTCAAATTCTTCTACTAAGTCAGTGGGAAGGGGGGGCTGGTAGGTAAGCAGGGAGAGTGGTTGTGTCAAGCCGGGGGAGCGTCTGGCATATAGTAGCAAAATGGTTATTCGTTTGCTCAGCTGAGTCAACAGTAGTGAGATGGCTAAGGAAGGGGAGGGGGTGTGTCTTATTTGTGTGTGTGTGTGTGTGTGTGTGTGTGTGTGTAATAATAATAATTGACGGTTTATTGAAAAAATTCTGCAGCCCGAAGGCTGAAAATATACATTGGACATAAATGACTTATTACATATATTGGTGGTTTAACAAAAGCCTTCATTAGAGAAAGGTAAAGGAACATACAGTGAACATACAGATTAATGTAGGTGTTGAACAACAAACTCGTAGTGTAGTAACTCCCTCCCAGATGGTGTTAGGAGGAACTCACGTGGTGTAGTAGTTCCCTCAGATGGTGTTATGAGGGACCTCACGTGGTGTAGTAATTCCCTCACATATGGTGTTATGAGGGACATGTGGTGTAGTAATTCCCTCACAGATGGTGTTATATGAGTGAGGTGTGGTCTTAGGCCTTCCTATCGTAGACGGATTAACACGTCACTGGTTGTTGTTGGGTCTCAGGGGCCGTTATCACTGGGTACCTGGGACCTCACTGTGAGAAGGTTAACTTGGGTATGACTGTTACTGTTGAGTTGTTCTCACTGACTTAAGCACTGTTCACCACTGTTCACCTCTGTTTAACACTGGTTCCGTTCCTTTCCTAAATGAAATTGTAACTTCTGGCGAGAACTTGTTGATATTCCGGTGGGGAGGAGGGTTCAGGGGAGAGGGTTGGTATGGGCCAACTTAACAGTTGATCTGACTGCTCCGAGAGGAGCGCCAGGTACTCTTGACCCTTCGGTGGTCAAGGATGTGTGTGTGTGTGTGTGTGTGTGTGTGTGTGTGTGTGTTGTGTGTGTGTGTGTGTGTGTGTGTGTGTGTGTGTGTGTGTGTGTGTGTGTGTGTGTGTGTGTTTTGTGTGTGTTTTGTGCGTGTGTGTGCTGTATGTGTGTGTGTGTGTGTGTGTATTGAATCCGGGAAGTCATTTGCATGTATATATGTT
Organism: Homarus gammarus; assembly: GCA_958450375.1. Taxonomy (NCBI): domain Eukaryota; kingdom Metazoa; phylum Arthropoda; class Malacostraca; order Decapoda; family Nephropidae; genus Homarus; species Homarus gammarus. The sequence goes on along the minus strand of CAUDMG010000730.1, from coordinate 28,845 downwards.
TTGTGACAGCAAGCACTACATTTCCGCGTCCAGTTACACACACATACACACCTCTCTCACACACACACACACAAACACATACACATCTCCCTCTCACACACACACACACACACAGCCGAAACGAAAAATTCTTTACAAAGTTAAAGAGACAGACAGAGACAGACACACAGACATACACAGACAGACACACAGACAGACACAGACACAGACAGACAAAAATCAGTTATATTCACATTTTTTTATATAATCTTAAACCAAAAACTAAAACAAAATAAAAAATTAAAGAACTAAAAAAAATTCTATCTAAAATTATGTAAATTTCACGAGGGGGAAAAATAATTTGGCTCTCGCGAATTCCAGGAAATAGTGAAAGTATTAATTTAGCGAATTGGGCGACCCTACGCCTATTAGCATACGATTTAAATACCCAGGCATTTTATAGTTAAATATTCGTACCCGGGAGAGTGGTGTGAGGATGGCGTGTAATGGGGTGTAGGTAGAGTAGGTGTAGCAGGTGTGGGTGTAGCGGGTGTAGGTGTGTCGAGTGTGGGTGTAGGTTGAGTAGGTGTAGCAGGTGTGGGTGTGGCGGGTGTAGGTGTGTCGGGTGTGGGTGTAGCGGGTGTGGGTGTAGCGGGTGTAGCTGTGTTGGGTGTGGGTGTAGGTAGAGTAGGTGTTGCAGGTGTGGGTGTAGCGGGTGTAGATGTGTCGGGTGTGGGTGTTGGTAGAGTAGGTGTAGCAGGTGTGGGTGTAGCGGGTGTGGGTGTAGCGGGTGTGGGTGTAACGGGTGTGGGTGTAACAGGTGTGGGTGTAACAGGTGTGGGTGTAGCGGGTGTGGGTGTAGCGGGTGTAGGTGTAGCAGGTGTGGGTGTAGCGGGTGTAGGTGTGTCGGGTGTGGGTGTAGCGGGTGTGGGTGTAGCGGGTGTGGGTGTCGCGGGTGTGGGTGTAACAGGTGCGGGTGTAACAGGTGTGGGTGTAGCGGGTGTAGCTGTGTTGGGTGTGGGTGTAGGTAGAGTAGGTGTTGCAGGTGTGGGTGTAGCGGGTGTAGATGTGTCGGGTGTGGGTGTTGGTAGAGTAGGTGTAGCAGGTGTGGGTGTAGCGGGTGTGGGTGTAGCGGGTGTGGGTGTAACGGGTGTGGGTGTAACAGGTGTGGGTGTAACAGGCGTGGGTGTAGCGGGTGTGGGTGTAGCGGGTGTAGGTGTAGCAGGTGTGGGTGTAGCGGGTGTAGGTGTGTCGGGTGTAGCGGGTGTGGGTGTGTCGGGTGTGGGTGTAGCGGGTGTGGGTGTAGCAGGTGTGGGTGTAGCGGGTGTGGGTGCAACAGGTGTGGGTGTAACAGGTGTGGATGTAGCGGGTGTGGGTGTAACAGGTGCGGGTGTAACAGGTGTGGGTGTAGCGGGTGTGGGTGTAGCGGGTGTGGGTGTAACAGGTGTGGGTGTAGCGGGTGTGGGTGCAACAGGTGTGGGTGTAGCGGGTGTGGGTGCAACAGGTGTGGGTGTAACAGGTGTGGATGTAGCGGGTGTGGGTGAAACAGGTGTGGGTGTAACGGGTGTGGGTGCAACAGGTGTGGGTGTAACAGGTGTGGATGTAGCGGGTGTGGGTGTAACAGGTGTAGGTGTAGAGGAAAGGTTTAATTTTCTCGGAATTAGATGAGTGGCTTTTGTGTGTTAAGTGACAGTGAGGGAGAGGGAGAGTGAGAGTGGGGGAGAGGGAGAGTGAAAGTGAGGGAGAGGGAGAGTGAGAGTGAGGGAGAGAGAGAGGGAGAGTGAGGGAGAGGGAGAGTGAGAGTGAGAGTGGGGGAGAGGGAGAGTGAGGGAGAGGGAGAGTGAGAGTGGGGGAGAGGGAGAGTGAGAGTGAGGGAGAGGGAGAGTGAGTGGGGGAGAGGGAGAGTGAGAGTGAGGGAGAGGGAGAGTGAGAGTGGGGGAGAGGGAGAGTGAGAGTGAGGGAGAGGGAGAGTGAGAGTGGGGGAGAGGGAGAGTGAGAGTGAGGGAGAGGGAGAGTGAGAGTGGGGGAGAGGGAGAGTGAGAGTGAGGGAGAGGGAGAGTGAGAGTGGGGGAGAGGGAGAGTGAGAGTGGGGGAGAGGGAGAGTGAGAGTGGGGGAGAGGGAGAGTGAGAGTGGGGGAGAGGGAGAGTGAGAGTGGGGGAGAGGGAGAGTGAGAGTGAGGGAGAGGGAGAGTGAGAGTGGGGGAGAGGGAGAGTGAGAGTGAGGGAGAGGGAGAGTGAGAGTGAGGGAGAGGGAGAGTGAGAGTGAGGGAGAGGGAGAGTGAGAGTGGGGGAGAGGGAGAGTGAGAGTGAGGGAGAGGGAGAGTGAGAGTGGGGGAGAGGGAGAGTGAGAGTGAGGGAGAGGGAGAGTGAGAGTGGGGGAGAGGGAGAGTGAGAGTGAGGGAGAGGGAGAGTGAGAGTGAGGGAGAGGGAGAGTGAGAGTGGGGGAGAGGGAGAGTGAGAGTGAGGGAGAGGGAGAGGAGAGTGCGAGAGAGGGAGAGTGAGAGTGGGGGAGAGGGAGAGTGAGAGTGGGGGAGAGGGAGAGTGAGAGTGAGGGAGAGGGAGAGTGACAGTGAGGGAGAGGGAGAGTGAGAGTGGGGGAGAGGGAGAGTGAGAGTGGGGGAGAGGGAGAGTGAGGGAGAGGGAGAGGGAGAGTGAGAGTGGGGGAGAGGGAGAGTGACAGTGAGGGAGAGGGAGAGTGAGAGTGGGGGAGAGGGAGAGTGAGAGTGAGGGAGAGGGAGAGTGAGAGTGGGGGAGAGGGAGAGTGAGAGTGAGGGAGAGGGAGAGTGAGGAGAGGGAGAGTGAGAGTGAGGGAGAGGGAGAGTGAGAGTGGGGGAGAGGGAGAGTGAGAGTGAGGGAGAGGGAGAGTGAGAGTGAGGGAGAGGGAGAGTGAGGGAGAGGGAGAGTGAGTGGGGGGAGAGGGAGAGTGAGAGTGAGGGAGAGGGAGAGTGAGAGTGGGGGGAGAGGGAGAGTGAGAGTGAGGGAGAGGGAGAGTGAGAGTGGGGGAGAGGGAGAGTGAGAGTGAGGGAGAGGGAGAGTGAGAGTGGGGGAGAGGGAGAGTGAGAGTGGGGGAGAGGAAGAGTGAGGGAGAGGGAGAGGGAGAGTGAGAGTGGGGGAGAGGGAGAGTGAGAGTGAGGGAGAGGGAGAGGGAGAGTGGGGGAGAGGGAGAGTGAGAGTGGGGGAGAGGGAGAGTGAGGGAGAGGGAGAGGGAGAGTGAGAGTGGGGGAGAGGGAGAGTGACAGTGAGGGAGAGGGAGAGTGAGAGTGGGGGAGAGGGAGAGTGAGAGTGGGGGAGAGGGAGAGTGAGGGAGAGGGAGAGGGAGAGAGAGAGTGGGGGAGAGGTCGTGTGACAGTAAGGGAGAGGGAGAGGAAGGGGGGAGGGAGAGGAGAGTGGGGGAGAGGGAGAGGAGGAGAGGGAGAGGGAGAGTGAGAGTGGGGGAGAGGGAGGAGGAGGGAGGGAGAGGGGAGAGTGAGAGTGGGGGAGAGGGAGAGTGAGGGAGAGGGAGAGTGAGAGTGAAACGAGAGTGAGAGTGAGGGAGAGGGAGAGTGAGAGTGAGGGAGAGGAGAGTGAGAGTGAGGGAGAGGGAGAGTGGGAGAGGAGGAGAGGGAGAGTGAGAGTGAGGGAGAGGGAGAGTGAGAGTGAGGGAGAGGGAGAGTGAGAGTGAAAGAGAGTGAGAGTGAGGGAGAGTGAGGGAGAGAGAGAGTGAGGGAGAGTGAGAGTGGGGGAGAGGGAGAGTGAGAGTGGGGGAGAGGGAGAGTGAGAGTGAGGGAGAGGAGAGTGAGAGTGAAACGAGAGTGAGAGTGAGGGAGAGTGAGAGTGAGGGAGAGGGAGAGTGAGAGGGAGGGAGAGGGAGAGGGAGAGTGAGGGAGAGGGAGAGTGAGAGTGGAGGAGAGGGAGAGTGAGAGTGAGGGAGAGGGAGAGTGAGAGTGGGGGAGAGGGAGAGTGAGAGTGAGGGAGAGGGAGAGTGAGAGTGAAACGAGAGTGAGAGTGAGGGAGAGTGAGGGAGAGTGAGAGTGAGGGAGAGTGAGAGTGGGGGAGAGGGAGAGTGAGAGTGAGGGAGAGGGAGAGTAGAGTGAGAGTGGGGGAGAGGGAGAGTGAGAGTGAGAGTGAGGGAGAGGGAGAGGAGGGAGGAGGTGAAGGGGGGATAGGGAGAGTGAGAGTGAGTGAGAGTGAGAGTGAGGGAGAGTGAGAGTGGGGGAGAGGGAGAGTGAGAGTGGGGGAGAGGGAGAGTGAGAGTGAGGGAGAGGGAGAGTGAGAGTGAGGGAGAGTAAGAGTGAGGGAGAGTAAGAGTGAGGGAGAGTGAGAGTGAGGGAGAGGGAGAGGGAGAGGAGGGAGAGGGAGAGTGAGAGGGGGGAGAGGGAGAGGAGAGGGGGGAGAGGGAGAGTGACAGTGAGGGAGAGGGAGAGTGAGAGGGGGGAGAGGGAGAGTGAGAGTGAGGGAGAGGGAGGAGTGAGAGTGGGGGAGAGGGAGAGTGAGAGGAGGGAGAGGGAGAGGGAGAGTGAGGGAGAAGCAGGGAGAGTGAGGGAGAGGGAGAGTGAGAGTGGGGGAGAGGGAGAGTGAGAGTGAGGGAGAGGGAGAGTGAGAGTGGGGGAGAGGGAGAGTGAGAGTGAGGGAGAGGGAGAGTGAGAGTGGGGGAGAGGGAGAGTGACAGTGAGGGAGAGGGAGAGGAGAGGGGGGAGGAGGGAGAGGGAGAGGCGGGAGAGGGAGAGGGGAGGGAGAGGGAGAGGGAGAGAGGAGAGTGGGGGGAGGAGGGAGAGGACAGGAGGGAGAGGGAGAGGAGAGTGGGGCGAGGGAGAGGAGAGGGGGGAGAGGGAGAGTGAGGGAGAGGGAGAGGGAGAGTGAGAGTGGGGGAGAGGGAGAGTGAAGGAGGGAGAGGGAGAGGAGAGTGGGGGAGAGGGAGAGGAGGAGGGGGGAGAGGGAGAGTGAGGGAGAGGGAGAGGGAGAGTGGAGAGGGGGAGAGGGAGAGGAAGGGAGGGAGAGGGAGAGGAGAGGAGGGGAGAGGGAGAGTGAGAGGGGGGAGAGGGAGAGGGAGGGAGAGGGAGAGGGAGAGGGAGAGGGGGGAGAGGGAGAGTGACGGAGGGAGAGGGAGAGTGAGAGGGGGGAGAGGGAGAGGGAGGGAGAGGGAGAGGGAGGAGAGGGAAGAGAGTGAGAGTGAGGGAGAGGGAGAGGGAGAGGAGAGGAGGGAGAGGGAGAGGAGAGTGAGGAGAGGGAGAGTGAGAGGGAGGGAGAGGGAGAGGAGAGTGAGGGAGAGGGAGAGGAGAGTGAAGAGAGTGAGAGTGAGGGAGAGTGAGGGAGAGAGAGAGGAGGGAGAGGAGAGGGGGGGAGAGGGAGAGTGAGAGGGGGGAGAGGGAGAGGAGAGGAGGGAGAGGAGAGGGAGAGTGAAAGAGAGTGAGAGTGAGGGAGAGGAGAGGGAGGGAGAGGGAGAGGGAGAGGGGGGAGAGGGAGGAGGTGAGAGGGAGGAGAGGGAGAGTGAGAGGGGGGAGGAGGGAGAGTGAGAGGAGGGAGAGGGAGAGTGAGAGGGGGAGAGAGGGAGAGGGAGAGGAGGGAGAGGGAGGTGAGAGGAAGAGAGAGGAGAGGAGGGAGAGGAGGGAGAGAGAGAGTGAGGGAGAGGAGAGGGGAGGAGAGGGAGAGGAGAGGAGGGAGGGGAGAGGAGAGAGGAGAGGGGGAGAGGGAGGGAGAGGAGAGGGAGAGTGAGGAGAGGGAGAGTGAGGGAGAGGAGAGGAGGGGAGAGGGAGAGTGAGAGGAGGAGAGGGAGAGGAGGGAGAGGGAGAGTGGGGGAGAGGGAGAGGAGAGGGGGGAGAGGGAGAGGAGAGTGAGGGGAGAGGAGAGGAGAGTGAGGAGAGGAAGAGTGAGGGAGAGTAGGAGTGAGGGAGAGTGAGAGTGAGGGAGAGGGAGAGTGAGGGAGAGTGAGAGTGGGGGGAGAGTGAGAGTGAGGGAGAGTAAGAGTGAAAGAGAGTGAGAGTGAGAGTGAGGGAGAGTGCGAGAGAGGGAGAATGAGTGAGGGAGAGCGAGAGTGAAAGTGAGGGACAGAGTGAGGGAGAGTGAAAGTGAGGGAGTGTGAGAGTGAGGGAGAGAGAGAGGGAGAGTGAGAGTGAGGGAGAGCGAGAGTGAGAGTGAGGGAGAGCGAGAGGGAGAGTGAGAGTGAGGGAGAGGGAGAGGGAGAGCGAGAGTGAGGGAGAGTGAGAGTGAGGGAGAGAGAGAGGGAGAGTGAGAGTGAGGGAGAGGGAGAGTGAGAGGAGGGAGGAGAGAGAGGGGAGAGGAGAGGAGGGAGAGGGAGAGGGAGAGGAGAGGGGGGAGAGGGAGAGGAGGGAGAGGGAGAGGAGGAGGAAGAGGATAGAGGAGAGTGAGGGACAGGGAGGGAGAGTGAGG
>CAUDMG010000730.1:15000-17500 GCA_958450375.1 Homarus gammarus | reverse complement strand
ACAGTTAATGGTGTAGAGAGACAGTTAATGGTGTTGAGACAGTTATTGGTTGTTGAGAGACAGTTAATGGTGTTGAGAGACAGTTAATGGTTGTTGAGAGACAGTTAATGGTGTTGAGAGACAGTTAATGGTGTTGAGAGACAGTTAATGGTGTTGAGAGACAGTTAATGGTGTTGAGAGACAGTTAATGGTTGTTGAGAGACAGTTAATGGTGTTGAGAGACAGTTAATGGTGTTGAGACAGTTAATGGTGTTGAGAGACAGTTAATGGTGTTGAGACAGTTAATGGTGTTGAGAGACAGTTAATGGTGTTGAGACAGTTAATGGTGTTGAGAGACAGTTAATGGTGTTGAGACAGTTAATGGTGTTGAGAGACAGTTAATGGCGTAGTGAGACAGTTAATGGTGTTGAGAGACAGTTAATGGTGTTGAGAGACAGTTAATGGTGTTGAGACAGTTAATGGTGTTGAGAGTCAGTTAATGGTGTAAAGCTGCAGTTAATAGTGTTGAGAGTCAGTTAATGGTGTTGAGAGGCAGTTAATGGTGTAGAGCTACAGTTAATGGTGTTGAGAGACAGTTAATGGTGTAGAGCGACAGTTAATGGTGTTGAGAGACAGTTAATGGTGTAGAGAGACAGTTAATGGTGTTGAGAGACAGTTAATGGTGTAGAGAGACAGTTAATGGTGTTGAGAGACAGTTAATGGTGTTGAGAGACAGTTAATGGTGTTGAGAGACAGTTAATGGTGTAGAGCGACAGTTAATGGTGTTGAGAGACAGTTAATGGTGTAGAGAGACAGTTAATGGTGTTGAGAGACAGTTAATGGTGTAGAGAGACAGTTAATGGCGTAGTGAGACAGTTAATGGTGTTGAGACAGTTAATGGTGTTGAGAGACAGTTAATGGTGTAGAGAGACAGTTAATGGTGTTGAGAGACAGTTAATGGTGTTGAGAGACAGTTAATGGTGTTGAGAGACAGTTAATGGTGTTGAGAGACAGTTAATGATGTAGAGAGTCAGTTAATGGTGTTGACACAGTTAATGGTGTTGAGAGACAGTTAATGATGTAGAGAGTCAGTTAATGGTGTTGACACAGTTAATGGTGTTGAAAGACAGTTAATGGTGTTGAGAGACAGTTAATGGCAACGAGAGACAGTTAATGGTACAAGCAAGGGAGTTAGGTGATTGGTCAGTAATCTTGTAAGTAAAAAAATAAATAAAATTGGTCTTCCAGGAACAGTGAGTGTGTTTGGTCCGCTATTCTGGTCTGATGACATCACCTGCCTCCTGGCCGGCCACCTTTGTCCTCCTCCACCAGGGGGCGCTGCTCTCTATCTCTTGGTATGTCTGTCTGTTTTAGTATGTTTGTGTGTTTGTTTGTTTGTCTGTGTGTTTGTATGTCTGTCTGTTTTGTATGTTTGTTTGTGTGTGTCTGTATGGATATTGGTATGTCTGTTTGTATGTGTGTGTGTGTGTGTGTGTGTGTGTGTGTGTGTGTGTGTGTGTGTGTACGAGGTGATTAATTAATATTCAGTATCATTTGTGTAACATCTGCCTCCAAGCTACACCTGCATGCCAGACATACACACGTACACAACACCTAAACTTACACCTACACAACACCTACACCTCCCACACCTCCCACCTACACCTCTCCTACACCTCCCACCTACACCTCTCCCACACCCACCTACACCTCTCCCACACCTCCCATCTACACCTCTCCCACACCCACCTACACCTCTCCCACACCCACCTACACCTCTCCCACACCCACCTAAACCTCTCCCACTCCACCCATCTACACCTCTCCCACACCTCCCACCTACACCTATCCCACACCCACCTAAACCTCTCCCACACCCACCTACACCTCTCCCACACCCACCTACACCTCTCCCACACCTCCCACCTACACCTCTCCCACACCCACCTACACCTCTCCCACACCTCCCACCTACACCAACAAGCTCTCAGAAGGGGGGGGGGGGAGGGGAGGGACTCATGGAAAGAATTCTCCCAAATTAAAACCATTAGTGTGGTTCTTCTCCTTAAGCGGTCATACGAGAACTTCAACACCTCACTCAAGTTACGACACAAAGACTCATTCTCAGAAGTTCCTACGTCCGTTTTGTGTTTCATAGTAACTGCTGTGTGGTGTAAATCGGTAGAAGAAATCGTAAGTCATACTCTCGCTATACGGTAGTAAAGTCGTAAGTCAAATATCAGTATACGGTAGAAAAGTCATAAGTCAAATATCAATATACGGTAGAAAAGTCTTAAGTCAAATATCAATATACGGCAGTAAAGTCGTAAGTCAAATCTCACAATCTAGAGTCTCTGAGTAAATTTGAGACCATTTTGCTCATATAAGTCAACCTAGATATTCTCACAACCCCAATTAGGATCTTTTGAGAATCTCTCTTTGTCTTACGAAAAAAAAAACATCACTTTCAAAGACCAAAATATTTTCCTCCTTAATTACGAAACGTTCTTGAAGGTTGAGT
>CAUDMG010000730.1:7500-10000 GCA_958450375.1 Homarus gammarus | reverse complement strand
GGGAGGGTGAGAGGTGAGGTGTGAGGGAGAGAGGGAGGGTGGTGAGGGAGGGGTGGGTGGGAGGGGAGAGAGGGAGGGTGAGAGGTGAGGTGTGAGGGAGAGAGGGAGGGTGTGAGGGAGAGAGGGAGGGTGTGAGGGAGAGAGGGAGGGAAGGTGTGAGGGAGGAGGGGAGTGGAGGGAGAGAGGGAGGGTGAGAGGTGAGGTGTGAGGGAGAGAGGGAGGGTGTGAGGTTAGCTGAGAGGAGAGATGGAGGATGAGAGGTGAGGTGTGAGGGAGAGAGGGAGGGTGTGAGGGAGAGAGGGAGGGTGTGAGGGAGAGAGGGAGGGTGTGAGGGAGAGAGGGAGGGTGTGGGTGTGAGGGAGAGAGAGGGTGAGTGAGGAAAGGGGAGGGGGGCGTTAAGGGCGTTCTCCATGACGTCATAATCCGGGTAGGGAGTTCGTCGTCAGTTTGCCACTAGAAAAACGTCAACATATTTTACGTGGTGCGTTAGTGTGGGCATGGTGGGGGGGGGGGTGAGGGGTGTTGGAGGGGGTGAGGGGGGTACGTGGGGTGTAGGAGGGAAGGTGGGGGTGAGGGGGGTACGTGGGGTGAAGGAGGGGAGGTGGGGGTGAGGGGGGGTACGTGGGGTGAAGGAGGGGAGGTGGGGGTGGGGTAAGTGCGTTATATCACAAGAAATAGAGAATTCTTATAAAACGTAACATTTTCCGTTTCGTTTGATGGAAGATAAGAGGAAAATATATATTGTTTTGGTTACACTGTGGAAGACTTCTGAACAGACAGAGACAACAGACAGAAGAAGACAACAGACAGACACAACAGACAGAGACAACAGACAGAAGAAGACAACAGACAACAGACGGAAGAAGACAACAGACAGACAGAGACAACAGACAGAAGAAGACAACAGACAGAGACAGACGACAGAGACAACAGACGGAGACAACAGACAGAGACAACAGACAGAGACAACAGACAGAAGAAGACAACAGACAGAAGAAGACAACAGACAGAGACAACAGACAGACGACAGAGACAACAGACGCAGACAACAGACAGAGACAACAGACAGAGATAACAGACGGAAGAAGACAACAGACAGACGACAACAGACAGAAGAAGACAACAGACAGAGACAACAGACAGACGACAGAGACAACAGACGGAGACAACAGACAGAGACAACAGACAGAAGGAGACAACAGACAGAGACAACAGACAGAGACAACAGACAGAAGAAGACAACAGACAGAGACAACAGACAGAAGACGACAACAGACAGAAGAAGACAACAGACAGACGACAACAGACAGACACAACAGACAGAAGAAGACAACAGACAGAAGAAGACAACAGACAGAGACAACAGACAGAAGACGACAACAGACAGAGACAACAGACAGACGACAACAGACAGACACAACAGACAGAAGACAACAGACAGAAGAAGACAACAGACAGAGACAACAGACAGAGACAACAGACAAGAGAAGACAACAGACAGACGACAACAGACAGAAGACAACAGACAGAAGACAACAGAGACAACAGACAGAGACAACAGACAGACGACAACAGACAGAGACAACAGACGGAAGAAGACAACAGACAGACAACAGACAGAGACAACAGACAGACGACAACAGACAGAGACAACAGACGGAAGAAGACAACAGACAGACAACAGACAGAGACAACAGACAGACGACAACAGACAGACACAACAGACAGAAGACAACAGACAGAAGAAGACAACAGACAGAGACAACAGACGGAAGAAGACAACAGACAGAGACAGCAGACAGAGACAACAGACAGACGACAACAGACAGAAGAACACAACAGACAGACGACAACAGACAGAAAAAGACAACAGACAGACGACAACAGACAGAAAAAGACAACAGAGACAACAGACAGAGACAACAGACAGAAGAAGACAACAGACAGACGACAACAGACAGAGACAACAGACAGAAGAAGACAACAGACAGACGACAACAGACAGAGACAATAGACAGAGACAACAGACAGAGACAACAGACAGAAGAAGACAACAGACAACAGACAAGAGAAGACAACAGACAGACGACAACAGACAGAAGACAACAGACAGAGACAACAGACAGAAGACAACAGACAGAAGACAACAGACAGAAGAAGGCAACAGACAGACGACAACAGACAGAGACAACAGACAGAAGAAGACAACAGACACAAGAAGACAACAGACAGAAGACAACAGACAGAAGAAGACAACAGATAAAAGAAGACAACAGACAGAGACAACAGACAGAAGAAGACAACAGACAGAGACAACAGACAAAAGAAGACAACAGATAAAAGAAGACAACAGACAGAGACAACAGACAAAAGAAGACAACAGACAGAAGACAACAGACAGAGACAACAGACAAAAGAAGACAACAGACAGAAGACAACAGACAGAAGACAACAGACAGAGACAACAGACAAAAGAAGACAACAGATAAAAGAAGACAAC
>CAUDMG010000730.1:0-2500 GCA_958450375.1 Homarus gammarus | reverse complement strand
GTTTTTCGTTTCTCGAGATGGCGGTATATGTAATCGAGAAAGCTGACAAGACAGTGAGTGGTGGAGGAAGTTTTCATGTTGCCAAATTGCTGAGGGTCTACGACTCCTGCAATATCAGCATAAGCCCAGTCGAACACAAAACTTTCACAGATAAGGCTGGGTATTGGGGTGATTGCAATAGGTCGTAGCTGATTTAAGGATTGTGGGCTGGTTGACTTGGGCACTGGTGATACATAAGAGGTCTTCCAGTCAGCTGGGCATCTGGCTTGACTGAGAGAAGCATTGATGATGGAGCAGAGGGGTTTAGCAAGCTCCGGGGAGAACTCCTTGAAGAGTTTCATTGGTAAGTCAATGGGGGTGGTAGAGCGTTTTAATTTTAGTTTGTCCAGGCGTTTTGCTACGTCAAATTCTTCTACTAAGTCAGTGGGAAGGGGGGCTGGTAGGTAAGCAGGGAGAGTGGTTGTGTCAAGCCGTGGGAGCGTCTGGCATATAGTAGCGAAATGGTTATTTGTTTGCTCAGCTGCGTCAACACTAGTGAGATGGCTAAGGAAGGGGAGGGGGTGTGTCTTATTGTTTAGTCCACAGAGTTCTTTAAGCTTACCATACCATTGACTGATGTTGGTCTGCTTCAGGTGTTGTAATTTGGTTGGGTAGTGGGACTTCTTTGCAGTGCGTATTTCGCGGATGACTTGGTTGCGAAGTGACCTGTAGCGGATGTGGTCATTGAGATGAAAGGCTCTGTCTCTCTGTTGCATAAGTCTTTTGATCCGAGGTGTGATCCAGGGCAAGTCAGCTGGGTGAGATCTGACGGACTTCTCGGGGAAGAAGTGGTGGTGAGCTTGCGTGGTGGTGTTGGTATAATTGATCCATTTGGTTTCCACGTCATCCACGCTAAGTACTTCAGTCCAGGGATGGTGAACTATCCACTGCCCGAAGAGGCGCACTGCAGAGTCAGTAATCGGCCTGTAGGTCTTGATGTAGGGTCTCTGTACTTGAGTGGGAGTGGCAGCTGGGGACCAGAGCACTGATAAGTGTGTGCTACACCCGATAGGAGGCATTGGTTGAGGTGGTTGGTACTGGTCCGCTAAGTCAGTTAAGATAAGGTCCAGGGTATTTTGACCGTGTGTGGGGAAGGTCACAACTTGTGATAGTGATAGCTGGTCCTGGATATCAGTGGTGTCAATTTCATTTAAATCCCCACATAATACTAACTTGGCACATGAGTACCTAACTCTGAGGTGGTCTGAGGTGGTGATGAGATGATTGATAAGAGTGTCTCTGGTGGGTGATCGAGGCGGATGGTATGCCACACAGATTATAATGGAAGCAGTGTTGCGCGGGTGGGCCCGTGGCACGACACGTACCCATAATGCTTCCACATCTGCTGGGACTTGAACATCCAGGCGTGACGGGCGTAGGTCATCTTGACAGAAGAGGGCAACACCTCCTCCGCGTCTTTGTGAACGAAGGTGATGAAAGAGTTGATATCCCTCAATATGACACGTTTCAGGCACAATTTGCCAAGCCTCACATATGGCAACGACGCTCGCGGCGGTTGACCTGACTGTAGTTGCCAGCTCGTCGAACTTGTTAGCTAGGGAAGTGACGTTGGATAGCAGTAAAGACGGGAGATCATACCATATCCGTGGAACTTCAGTGTGGTGGTATGGTCTGTCAGGGGTGGGTTTCTCCGGTTTTCTAGTGGAGGTTACGGTTCTAATGGGCTTATGTGCATGACGGCCTTGTCTACGGCTACGCGCGTGGAATAAGTTCAGTGACTTGAGTAGCCGGATAACACTGCCATCAGGATAACCGTTCCCACGCTTTAGATGGTACAGAGTGCGTCGGGAGTAAGTGATTGGTGTGTGTGTGTGTGTGTGTGTGTGTGTGTGTGTGTGTGTGTGTGTGTGTGTGTGTGTGTTGTAGACGTTTAAAGTGAGTACTTGTACACACATATATACACTACACTGAGTGAGAGTATATACTGTACGTTTATTCGTTTATTAATATGGATATTGCACCAGGGGAAGAGATAAGCTGGGGGGAGGAGAGAGAGAGAGAGAGAGAGAGAGAGAGAGAGAGAGAGAGAGAGAGAGAGAGAGAGAGAGAGAGAGAGAGAGAGAGAGAGAGAGAGGGGGGGGGGTGGAGGAGGAGGTTGTCAAAATGTTTTATTATCATCTTCAAGAATTTTCCTTATAACTGATGATGTGTGTGTGTGTGTGTGTGTGTGTGATAGAGAGAGAAATCTTTGGTACTTGTCTCGCTACGTAGCAAACAGACAGACAAACAGACAGACAAACAGACAGACAAATAGACAGGTAGTTGCTACGTGACAGACAGAGACAAATCAGACAATTCCACGTATCACACCACACAGTAGCCCAGTGTGTGTGTGTGTGTGTGTGTGCGTGTGTGTGTGTGTGTGTGTGTTCCTAGATACAAACTTTACCTGGAACAAATCTCCCACCATGCTGGACCTCACCTGTCCTGTTCACCTGGT
>CAUDMG010000729.1:0-77969 GCA_958450375.1 Homarus gammarus | reverse complement strand
AGCAGCAACAACAACAACTACAGCAGCAGCAGGTGGTGGTGGCGGCGGCCAGTGGGGGAGTTGATCCTGTAGGTGCAGCAGCAGCAACAGCAGCAGCAGGTGGTGGTGGTGGACTGTGGGGGAGTTGATCCTGTAGGTGCAGCAGCAGCAGGTGGTGACGGTGTACTGTAGGGGAGTTGATCCTGTAGGTGCAGCAGCAGGTGGTGGTAGTGGACTGTGGGTGAGTTGATCCTCTAGGTGCAGCAGCAGCAGCAGCAGCAGGAGGTGCTGGTGGTTGACTGTGGGGGAGTTGATCCTGTAGGTGCAGCAGCAGCAGGTGGTGACGGTGTACTGTAGGGGAGTTGATCCTGTAGGTGCAGCAGCAGCAGCAGGTGGTGGTAGTGGACTGTGGGTGAGTTGATCCTCTAGGTGCAGCAGCAGCAACAACAACAAGTGCAGCAGACTGGTGGTGGTAGTGTACTGTGGGGGAGTTGATCCTGTAGGTGCAGCAGCAGCAGGTGGTGGTAGATTATGGGGGAGGTGATCCTCTAGGTGAAGCAGCAACAGCAGGTGGTGGGGGAAATGATCCTGTAGGTGCAGCAGCAACAGCAGGATGGTGGTGGTGGACTGGGTGAGTTGATCCTGTAGGTGCAGCAGCAGGTCGTGGTGGACTGTAGGGGAGGTGATCTTGTAGGTGCAGTGGCAGCGGCAGGTGTTGGTGGTGGGCTGTGGGGGAGTTGATCGTGTAGGTGCAGCAGGAGCAGGTGGTGGTAGTGGACTGTTTGGGAGTTGATCCTGTAGGTGCAGCAATAGCAACAACATAAGCAGCAGCAGCAGGTGGTGGTAGTGGACTGTGGGGCAGTTGATTCTGTAGGTGCAGTTGGTGGTGGTGGACTGTGGGGGAGTTGATCCTGTAAGTGCAGCAGCAACAGCACGATGGTGGTGGTGGACTGGGTGAGTTGATCCTGTAGGTGCAGCAGCAGCAGGTGGTGGTGGTGGAGGACTGTGGGGGAGTTGATCGTGTAGGTGCAGCAGCAGCAGGTGGCGATGGTGGACTGTGGGGGAGTTGATCCTGTAGGTGCAGCAGCAGCAGCAGCAGCTGCAGCAACAGCAGCAGCAGCAGGTAGTGGTAGTGTACTGTGGGGGAGTTCATCCTGTAGGTGCAGCAACAACAACAACAACAACAACAACAACAAGAAGAACAGCAGCAGCAGCAGGTGGTGGTAGTGTACTTTGGGGGAGTTGATCCTGTAGGTGCAGCAGCAGCAGCAGCAGGTGGCGGTGGACTGTGAGGGAGTTGATCCTGTAGGTTAAGTAGCAGCAGCAGCAGCAACAACAGTAGCAGTAGCAGGTGGTGGTGGTGGTCTGTGGGGGAGTTGATCGTGTAGGTGCAGCAGCAGCAGCAACAACATAAGCAGCAGCAGCAGGTGGTGGTAGTGGACTGTGGGGCAGTTGATTCTGTAGGTGCAGTTGGTGGTGGTGGACTGTGGGGGAGTTGATCCTGTAAGTGCAGCAACAGCTGCAGGTGGTGGTGGTATACTGTTGGGGAGTTGATCCTGTAGGTGCAGCAGCAGCAAGTGGTGGTGGATTGTGGGGGAGGTGATCCTCTAGGTGTAGCAGCAACAACAGCAGCAGCAACAGGTGATGGTGGTAGTGGACTGTGGGGGAGGTGATCCTGTAGGTGCAGCAGCAGCAGCAGGTGGTGATGGTGGACTGTGGGGGAGTTGATCCTGTAGGTAGAGCAGCAACAGAAGGTGGTGGTGGTGGACTATGGGGGAGGTGATCCTGTAAGTGCAGCAGCAGAAGGTGGTGGTGGTGGACTGTGGGGGAGTTGATCCTATAGGTGCAGCAGGTGGTGGTGGTGGACTGTGGGGGAGTTGATCCTGTAGGAGCAGCAGCAGCAGGTAGTGGTGGAGTTCTGTGGTGGATGTAATCCTGTAGGTGCAGCAGCAGGTGATGGTGGTGGATTGTGGGGGAGTTGATCCTGTAGGTGCAGCAGCAGCAGGTGGTGGTGGACTGTGAGGGAGGTGATCGTGTAGGTGCAGCAGGAACAGCAGGGGGTGGTGGTGGACTGTGGGGGAGTTGATCTGTAGATGCAGCAGGTGATGGTAGTGGACTGTGGGGGAGTTGATCCTGTAGGTGTAGAACCAGCAGGAGCAGGTGGTGGTAGAGGACTTTGGGGGAGTTGATCCTGTAGGTGCAGCAGCAGCAATAACTACAACAGCAGCAGCAGCAGGTGGTGGTGGCGGCGGCCTGTGGGGGAGTTGATCCTGTAGGTGCAGCAGCAGGTGGTGGTGGTGGCCTGTGGGGGGAGTTGATCCTGTAGCTGCAGCATTAGCAACAGGTGGTGGTGGTGAACTGTAGGGGAGTTGATCCTGTAGGAGCAGCAGCAGCAGCAGCAGCAGGAGGTGGTGGTGGTGGACTGTGGGGGAGGTGATCCTGTAGGTACAGCTGCTGGTGGTGGTAGTGGACTGTGGGGGAGTTGATCCTATAGGTGCAGCAGCAACAACAGCAGCAGCAGCAGGAGCAGGTGGTGGTTGTGGACTGTGGGGGAGTTGATCCTGTAGGTGCAGCAGCAGCAGCAGGTGGTGGTGGACTGTGGGGAAGTTGATCCTGTAGGTGCAGCAGCAGCAGCAGGTGGTGGTAGTAGACTTTGGGGGAGTTGATCCTGTAGGTGCAGCAACAGCAACAACAACAACTACAGAAGCAGCAGGTGGTGGTGGCGGCGGCCAGTGGGGGAGTTAATCCTGTAGGTGCAGCAGCAGCAACAGCAGCAGCAGGTGGTGGTGGTGGACTGTGGGGGAGTTGATCCTGTAGCTGCAGCATTAGCAACAGGTGCTGGTGGTTAACTGTGGGGGAGTTGATCCTGTAGGTGCAGCAGCAGCAGGTGGTGGTAGTGGACTGTGGGTGAGTTGATCATCTAGGTGCAGCAGCAGCAACAACAACAAGTGCAGCAGACTGGTGGTGGTAGTGTACTGTGGGGGAGTTGATCCTGTAGGTGCAGCAGCAGCAGGTGGTGGTAGATGTGGGGGAGGTGATCCTCTAGGTTATAGCAGCAACAGCAGGTGGTGGTGGACTGTGGGGGAGATGAACCTGTAGGTGCAGCAGCAACAGCAGGATGGTGGTGGTGGATTGGGTGAGTTGATCCTGTAGGTGCAGCAGCAGGTCGTGGTGGACTGTGGGGGAGGTGATCTTGTAGGTGCAGTGGCAGCGGCAGGTGTTGGTGGTGGGCTGTGGGGGAGTTGATCCTGTATGTGCAGCAGCAGTAGCAGGTGTGTGGTGGACTGTGGGGGAGTTGATACCTGTAGGTGCAGCAGCAGCAGCAGCAGATGGCGGTGGACTGTGGGGGAGTTGATCCTATAGGTAAATTAGCAGCAGCAGCATCAACAGCAACAATAATAACAGTAGCAGCAGCAGGTGGTGGTGGTGGTCTGTGGGGGAGTTGATCCTGTAGGTGCAGCAGCAGCAGGAGCAGCAGGTGGTGGTGGTGGGCTGGTGAGGGAGGTGATCCTGTAGGCACAGTGGCAGCAGCAGGTGGTTTTGGTGGACTGTGGGGGATGTGATCCTGTAGGCACAGTGGCAGCAGCAGGTGGTTTTGGTGGACTGTGGGGGAGCTGATCCTGTAGGTGCAGCAGCAATAGCAGGTGGTGGTGGTGGACTGTGGGGGAGTTGATCCTGTAGGTGCAGCAGCAACAGCAGGTGGTATTGGTGGACTATGAGGGAGTTGATCCTGTAGGTGCAGCAGCAACAGCAGGTGGTGGTGGTGGACTGTGGGGGAGTTGATCCTGTAGGTGCAGCAGCAACAGCAGGTGGTATTGGTGGACTATGAGGGAGTTGATCCTGTAGGTGCAGCAGCAGAAGGTGGTGGTGGTGGTGGTGGTGGACTGTGGGGAAGTTGATCCTGTAGGTGCAGCAGCAGCAGGTGATGGTAGTGGACTGTGGGGGAGTTGATCCTGTAGGTGCAGCAGCAGCAACAACAACAACAGCAGCAGCAGCAGCAGTAGCAGCAGCAGCAGCAGCAGGTGGTAGTGTCGGCCGCCTGTGGGGGAGTTGATCCTGTAGGTGCAGCATCAGGTGGTGGCCTGTGGGGGGAGTTGATCCTGTAGCTGCAGCATTAGCAACAGGTGGTGGTGGTTGACTGTGGGGGAATTGATCCTGTAGGTGCAGCAGCAACAGCAGCAGGTGGTGGTAGTGGACTGTGGGGGAGTTGATCCTGTAGGTGCAGCAGCAACAGCAGGTTGTGGTGGTGGATTATGGGGGAGGTGATCATGTAGGTGCAGGAGCAGAAGGTGGTGGTGGTGGTGGACTGTGGGGGAGTTGGTCCTGTAGGTTCAGCAGGTGGAGAAGGACTGTGGGGGAGTTGATCCTGTAGAACCAGCAGCAGCAGGAGCAGCAGGTGGTGGTGGTGGGCTGTGGGGGAGTTGATCGTGTAGGTGCAGCAGCAGCAGGTGGTGGTGGTGGGCTGTGGGGGAGTTGATCATGTAGGTGCAGCAGCAGCAGGTGGTGATAGTGGACTGTTTGGGAGTTGATCCTGTAGGTGCAGCAGCAGTAGCAGGTGTGTGGTGGACTGTGGGGGAGTTGATCCTGTAGGTGCAGCAGCAGTAGCAGGTGTGTGGTGGACTGTGGGGGAGTTGATCCTGTAGGTAAAATAGCAGCAGCAGCAGCAACAACAATAACAGTAACAGCAGCAGGTGGTGGTGGTGGTCTGTGGGGGAGTTGATCCTGTAGGTGCAGCAGCAACAGCAGGTGGTGGTGGTGGACTATGAGGGAGTTGATCCTGTTTGTGCAGCAGCAGCAACAACAACAACAACAAGAACAGCAGCAGCAGCAGGTGGTGGTAGTGTACTTTGGGGGAGTTGATACCTTTCGGTGCAGCAGCAGCAGGTGGCGGTGGACTGTGGGGGAGTTGATGCTGTAGGTGCAGCAGCAGCAACAGCAGCAGTAGGTGGTGGTGGTGGACTGTGGGGAAGTTGATCCTGTAGGCGCAGCAGCAGCAGGTGGTGACGGTGGACTGTGGGGGAGTTGATCCTGTAGGTGCAGCAGCAGCAGCAGCAGGTGGCGGTGGACTGTGGGGGAGTTGATCCTGTAGGCGCAGCAGCAGCACGTGGTGACGGTGGACTGTGGGGGAGTTGATCCTGTAGGTGCAGCAGCAGCGACAACAAGAGCAGCAGACTGGTGGTGGTAGTGTACTGTGGGGGAGTTGATCCTGTAGGTACAGCAGCAGCAGGTGGTGGCAGTGGACTGTGGGTGAGTTGATCCTGTAGGTGCAGCAGCAGCGACAACAAGAGCAGCAGACTGGTGGTGGTAGTGTACTGTGGGGGAGTTGATCCTGTAGGTGCAACAGCAGGTGGTGGTGGACTGTGATGGAGTTGATCCTGTAGGTGCAGCAACAACAACAACATAAGCAGCAACAGCAGCAGGTGGTGGTGGTGGACTGTGGGGGAGTTGATCCTGTAGGTGCAGCAGCAGCTGCAGGTGGTGGTGGTATACTGTTGGGGAGTTGATCCTGTAGGTGCCGCAGCAGCAGGAGGTGGTGGATTGTTGGGGAGGTGATCCTCTAGGTGTAGCAGCAACAGCAGGTAGTGGTGGACTGTGGGGGAGTTGATCCTGTAGGTGCAGCAGCAACAGCAGGATGGTGGTGGTGGACTGGGGGAGTTGATCCTGTAGGTGCAGCAGCAGCAGCAGGCGGTGGTGGACTGTGGGGGAGGTGATCTTGTAGGTGCAGTGGCAGCAGCAGTTGGTGGTGGTGGACTGTGGGGGAGGTGATCCTGTAGGTGCAGCAGCAACAGCAGGATGGTGGTGGTGGACTGGGGGAGTTGATCCTATAGGTGCAGCAGCAGCAGCAGGCGGTGGTAGTGGACTGTGGGGGAGGTGATCTTGTAGGTGCAGTGGCAGCAGCAGTTGGTGGTGGTGGACTGTGGGAGAGGTGATCCTGTAGGTGCAGCAGCAGGTGGTGGTGGACTGTGGGGTCGTTGATCCTATAGGTGCAGCTGCAGAGTGGTGGTGGACTGTGGGGGAGTTGATTCCTTAGGTGCAGCAGCAACAGGAGCAACAGGTGATGGTGGTAGTGGTGATCCTGTAGGTGCAGCAGCAACAGCAGGTGGTGGTGGTGGACTGTGGGGGAGTTGATCCTGTAGGTAAAGTAGCAGCAGCAGCAGGTGGTGGTTGTACTTACTCACTCCACCGACAGACTATTACTACGTCGATAGATTCTCACATATATTCTTCACGTAATTAGTGAAGGTCGGCTGGTCTCCACACTCCCTCCCCTTCCCCGTGTCCACGGCGGCCACCACACACGTAGCCAAAGATCCATTTACAAGCTCCTTACACGTGTCTGTGCGCCCCGCCCACCATTCTCCGGACACACACACATTTCATCCTGTCCTCGGATGGGCGTGTGACTTGTGGCAGGTGTCGTCGCCCTTACCTTACGACCCAAGACAATGTTTCTTACCTACCACTGTGTCGTACATTACTGCTGTCTTCCCTGCTGGCGGGCCACGTAGGTCGACCATCACACATAATGTTTACTTACAAAATTCACAATAGTTTCCACCATTCAGGATGATGCAATAACTAACCTCTTGAGGATTTTTAGCTTTAATTATCGCCCTTCGAAAGTTATTGTTTAAACCAACGTCCTTAAAGATTTATAGCTTTAACCATCGTTAAAGGTTATAACAGCTGGGTTAAGTTCCCCGTCATCATCTTTTAGGATTTGGTTTGACATTAAAAATAACCATTATTCCCGTCTTTATATACAGCATTAACCCTAGGCCACATTATTCACCGTCTTGTTCATCATAGTTTAATACCGTCTCTTCACTATCCTGAGTTCAGACCAGTATCGTCTGCATATCGAATATTTGATACTACGTTACCATTAACTTTTAGTCCTTCATCGTTTCTTATAACTTTTCGCATTATATATTTTTGATCAGTGATTATGCAGTCCTGGAGATAGCACGCAGCCCTTTCTAACTCCTTCCGAGGGTTAGGTTAGTTTAGGTTAAGTTAGGTTTTATTAATTAAGTAGATGATGATGATGTTAGGTTGTGTTAGGGATCTCTTGAAGACTAGGAGTCCCCGCATATTTCGCTTGGTGATTAAGTACCTTAACTCTAAACGGGGGGTTAGGCTAGTTTAAGTTAGATTGAGTTAGGTTAGGTTACGTTAGGTTAAATTGGATTAAATTGGGTTAGATTAGGTTTTAATTAGGTTAGGTTTGGTTAGGTTGAAACAAGGGATGGCTCCTTAACTTTATGATATCCGGTTAATGTTAGGATAAGTGTTATAAAGATAGGGCAGGTTAATGTTTGGTTTGGTTAGGTTAGGTTAGGTTTGCGTTATGTTAGGTTACATTAGTTTAATGTTAGGTTAACTTAATGGACTAGGTGGCGAAACTGTGAATCATCCCCTCCCTCCCTCCCCACTCCACCTGCTGTTTGATAATTTTGATAAACGACCAAACAGGCAGACAGACAGAGATAAATACACGAATAGATATATAATGAAATGGACACACACTTAGACAGATGAATATATCAAATAGACAGACAGACAGACACAAGACCCCCAGGTTGGTATGTCATGGTCCTTCAGTGTGTGGTGATAAATGGCTCGGGTCTTGTGTGTTCGTGGGTCTGCGGGTCTCTGAATTTTCTAAAAGTTATTATTACTTTTTCTTCGTCAGTAATGTATAGGAGTGATGCTCAAGGTTCCTTTATTAACGGTGGGTCTCTCTCTCTCTCTCTCTCTCTCTCTCTCTCTCTCTCTCTCTCTCTCTCTCATGATAAAAAACTGATCGACTTGTACCTGTGGTTCTTGTTTGTGTTTTAATTGTTAATTAAATACAACTTTTTATCTTATTTCTAATTTCTACTGTTGTTCCAGCCACATGTTGTATTGTTAATAATAATAATAATAATAATAATAATAATACGGTAATAATAATGATAAAAATAATGATGATAATAATAATTGAGACGATAATTATTAAAATATGGAGGCAGGAGGAGGAAGAGGGAAGGAATGATGATAGTTGAGAAGATGACAATAGTAGTGATAATGCTGGTTGTGGTAGTGATGGTAATATTACACACGTAACAATAATGGTTGCCCTTCGTGTACGAGGATGGCCGGCTCTAGAGCAACCTAGGCGTGAATTTGTTTAAGGTGTTAAAATCTGTCGCCAACACCACAACCACACCCTAAGTTAACGAGTTGTATGACCCAGTTTCAATGAATAGTCCGAGAAGACCAGACAACTCGGCAACTGCACTGGCTAACCATTATTCCAGAATAAGATCCGCAAATCGATTAACATCTAGGTTCCCATTTACTGGTAAATAGAAAGCCAAATGTCGTAAAGAAAAATGCTCATAGTTTCACTCCGTCCGGGAATCGAACAGATGTTCGATTACACCACAGGTTGCCAAAATCACGTTTAGTAAAAATTTTTTTTTTTTTTTTTTCGTGCTGGTCAAGCCCCGACCAGAGGTTAGCTAGACCCCCGGACAACTCTTTCGGAGCTTGACCAGCACGTGGTATTGGTAATATTATCTCGACTTGATTATATGTTACAAATTCACTTGTGAGTTTTTCAATGTTTTGTTTTGTATAATATTTACTTATTCTAAGCTAAATGTTAACAAATAATTGACTTAAATAATACGAAAACAAACAAATAAAAGCGGAACTCCACCTAATATATACTGTATGTTACACTAAATAGGGATAATTGGCCATTAGTGATAACTTCTATGTATTTATCTTTTCTAGAAGCCTTTGACTGGCCATAAACGATCCTGTAGATCATAAGTATACATATAAATGAATACCTTCATGCATAATGTAATCTGACCAGACCTGACCTAACCTAACTTAACCTAATCTAGCCTAACGTAACCTAACGTAGCCTATCGTAATCTAGCCTTGTTGTTGTTGTTGTTCTTCTTCTTCTTCTTCTTCTTCTTCGTCTTCTTCTTCTTCTTCTCCTTCTCCCTCTCCTTCTCCCTCTCCTCCTCCTCCTCCTCTACATTATACCATCATCAACTAAATTAAAATTCAAACGCCTTGACCTTCCTCACTGTGACCCTGGGTTGGAGAGGGGGGATGGGGGAAGGCCGGGGAAGACTCACCTAAATCACCCAGCAGGCGCTTTGTGACACCCAACAAGTGACCTTTGGGTGGGGGCAGTTTTCTCGCCAGATCTAGACCAGTGGGCAGTGTTAACCCCCAAAGGTCACCGAGGCAGGAGTGACCTTTGGGAAGTTTTGGGATTATAAATAGTGTTGTAGGAGGTGGTGGTGGAGGTGGTAGGTTAGTGAAGTCCTTGGTGGTGGTGGTTTGTTGAAGAGGGTCTGTTTTTTTTATTGTTTTTATGTTTGTTTGATTGTTTTTATGTATGTTTGTTTGTTTGTTTTTTTGTTTTATTGTTTGTTTTATTCTTCGTTTGTTCGTTTTATTGTTTGTTGGTATGTTTGTTTGTTTTATTGTTTGTTTTTTAGAATGATGTTTTTTGTGGTGTCATTATTGTTTGTGTTGTGTTGTTGCTTGCTTGTTTGTTTGTGATGTGTTGTTTGTTTCTGGTTGGTGAGAGAGAGAGAGAGAGAGAGAGAGAGAGAGAGAGAGAGAGAGTCAACACAATTTCCATACCATATACTTACCAACAACTTTGTCATAACGTAACAGTGAGCCAGGGACTCTCTCTCTCTCTCTCTCTCTCTCTCTCTCTCTCTCTCGTGTTGTACCTCCACCCCTTTTCTTATCAGGAACGCCCTTGGGCTGGGTTAATGAGACAAAATACCTGGGTGTGTATGTAACTCGCACACGTTGTCAGATCCCTGAAGTCCGCTATCTTCGAGACATATTCTTTCGGCGTATCGCTCCCCTCTCTACCATGTGCAGGGGTTCCCTTGGTGCCACCATCCCTGTACTTCTCACCATGTACAAGTCCTTTGTCCGTTCCTGTGTCGACTACGCCGCCCCTGCCCTCGTCAACATTAGTCGGACTGCTGTCAACCGTCTCGAAGTTATCCAGAGGAAAGCTGCTCCTATCATCTTTGGGGCTCCTCAGTGGACACGCTCTACTTCTCTATATAACGAACTTGGTCTTTCCCCCTTACAGGATCGTGTCCAGGAGTTTTACCTAAAAACTGCCGTTTCCATTCTACGGGATCCTCGGGGCAACTATGTCCAAACCAACTTGACTACTGTTGTCCGACCGACCTCCATCTAGAAGACAGTGGCGAGGGTCACTCATCCGAGCCCTTCAGGAACACGACCTCCTGCCTGATATTGTTGTCACCCCTGCTGTTGGTTCGTCTCCTCCCTGGCTGGATTTTCAACCTGAAGTGATTGCCCTCGGTGGACCGCTCCCGAAATCCCAGGTGAACCCTGTTATTCTCTGCAAATACCACCTCTCCAGGATCGCTCACTGGTCCCCAGGTAGGGTCGTCCTCTACACTGATGGTTCTGTTGACCCCGCTACAGGTAGGGCCGGGGCTGGTGTCTACATCTCCCGTCCTCATGCCCCTGAGCCTATCAAACTGTCTCTCAGAGTTTCTGACGGGGCATCTTCCACTCAGGCTGAACTAATAGCCCTCCTTGCTGCCCTTCTCGCTGAGGAAGAAGCAGATGGTTTCTGCCCCTTGCTTGTCTGCTGCGATTCCAGGTCTGCTCTCGACGGGATCGCATTTGGATCAGGGGAAAATAAGGACCTCATCCTCCGAATACGAGGGTTAACATCCACACTTCAGGATGCAGGCCGTCCTGTGACATTCCTATGGATACCCAGTCATGTCGGTATCTTGGGGAATGAGGCAGCAGATGACCTTGCCAAGACTGGCTGCAACAAGGCCACACCTGACTACGTTGTTCCTCGAACACTCTTACAGATTAGGACCCAAATCCGCCGCAAACAGAGAGAAGCTCGGGAAGCAGCCATCCCCCTGGACTCCCCGCCCACCTGGTACGATGTCCTCCGTAAACTTCTGACCTCTCGTACGTCTACGGGAAAGGGTCGCGGAAGGGGGACGTGATTGCCACCCGTATCATCATTGGGTATGACTTTGCTTGGGAGATTGGTATCCCCGCATCCCCTGAGCAACGCTCTTGTGCGTTATGCAGAAGACCCGACAGCCGCACCCTTATTCACTACCTCCTAAGATGTCCCCACACACAACGCTTCCGTGACGCCTGCTGGACCACCACTCCACAACCCCCTGACGGAGACACGATGATCCTCCCCATACTGGCCAGATATTTTGTAAATAATGTTGATTATGTGTTAAAGGAATATCCTTCCTTCCTTAGGCTTTAGTAAGCCCCTTTATAATATTTGTACTGTATATACTTTTCACACTTGCCAGATGCTTTTGGTGTCATTGTACAGGGGTACCTAGTGACAGCACTAGGATCCCGCTTCCTCTATCAAGGAATAAACAATTGAAATTGAATTGAATTGACCGGGCTTGTTCGTGGTATTATTTAAACTTTCTTCATTCCACTCTTGTGTCACGTTAATCAAGAAAGGTTTTAACATAGCTACTGTACAACATCAGGGTCCCTTTTCCCTTTTAGACGAAATTACGGAGACAAAATTCCTCCTTTAGGAAATTTCGATAAAAGTTAGTGAAATAAAAAAGGTGTCATCTTGATAAGGAATCACATCAAAGGAGGAGAGTTGGCTCGATGTTGTTTTTAGAACCTCGGTGTGTGTATGCGTGTAATCAAGACTTTTTAATTGTTGTAGTTCTATAAATATTACTGTTCGTAAAGAAGACATTTATTAAATATTTTGCGTTACGAAGACGTTGATGGCACTTGTGGTTCCTGAAAACATAATTGTCTTAACTGTGAACCTCTAATACAACTCCTTAAATGTTCTCAGGTTTCATCCTAGATGTCGAAGAAAATTGGTATAACTGGTTTCTTTCTCACAAGGCCGGTCTCTGTTTTCTACTTCCCCAATTCTCCAATTTGCGAAAAAAATTCCGTAATTCCCTCAGACCTTCATTATCTAAGACTTAATACAAATAAACATACAACATTTAACAATGTAAGAGTAACTATCAACTATGCACCCTCTTTACAACATATCCTCCCGGCACCTCACATTTCCATAACAATAATCTGTATTACACAACCTATGTGAAATATCTGCTTATACTGTATCTGTCTTCCTAACTATTTCTCTCACACGGTACATCAAATCTATTTCTCGTTCTTCCACTAAAAATTTCTAGAGCTCTGTTATCTCTCCTCCCAGAGCTATAAAATTATCATGAGCTTCTGGTTCTGTGAATGAGATAACTGTAATGGTGGAAGAGAAGGAACATACCCAAGGGGCTAATTTTAACATATCGTCATACTCACGAGGTCAGTGGACTAAACTCAGAAGGTATGAGGATTTAACTTAAATAGCTTCCTGTCGTCTAACTGAAAGGATTCATCTTAGTAAATGTTTTAATTAATAGTACTCGAAACTCCTGACGTCGAAATAAAAAATATATATTAATTCCTACAGTAAATGGCCCTATTCAAATGATTACATTATAATATTTAATCCTTTGTAAAACATTATTCTTTAAGTGAATGTCTACCAGAGGTTTACTCATACTTCTTCAAGAGATCATATATATATATATATATATATATATATATTATATATATTCAGTCTTTTCTGTGGATTAATGGGAATTAATTTGCATAATACGATTCCTCTATAAAGGCTTAACTGTATATATTTCATATGAACTCACTCAAGTAGGTAACTACCCGATAACACACTCAACGTTACAGCTCCTTTAAAAACATTCAAGCACGCACTCATCCATACAGGCCACTTAAAATCATGTAACCACACAGCCCCCTTAAACGCACTCAGTCACAGGAAAACGTGTAAACGCACTTACAACACAATTAAACGCACCGAAAGTACTTCTGAACGCACTCCCAACGCACAACACATCCTAACTACCCATACCGCATCTGAACACACCCCCAACAAATCTGATAACTCCCACAGACTTCCGTACCCGCCCACACAACATCTGAACGCACTCACAGCACCACGTCTGAACGCAGAGTGGCTAGTGGCATTGAGTCTTGATCATTACATTAATGGGAATAGATGAAGACGCTCCTCCTGCCCTCTGAGGTGCCTCTCTCCTTCCTTCGTCTTCTTCTCCCTCACCCCCTTCCCACTCTCCCCACCCATCTACCCCTCACCCTCTCCTGCCCCCCTCCCCCTCCTTCTTCCACCCCCTCCCTCCCTCTTCCACCCCCTCCCACCCTCTCCCTGTCACTCTTCTTCCTCTTGCTCCATTAATAACCTCTAGTGTAAGCCCAAGTGTGACTCAATGTTTTTTTTTATTCAACCCCCCCCTCCCAATCCTCCCTTTTTGTAGGGGATCCCTTAAAACTCACTAAAAGATCAATATATCTGGTCAGTAATCAGTGGAGGATCCTCTTCCACCTGTGAGATGCTAATGACTTAACGTGATATATAAATCTGTATCTGTCAGGTGTTGTATGTATGTATGTACCTTACTTGATGTATAGATCTGTATCTGCCATGTGATTTATGCGTGTGTTTATTTTTGTATGTATGTATGGACTTAGTATGATTGAATGTATCCATCTAATATATTATAAGAATAGCAGTGTCTCTGTCTACCTGTCTGTCTGTTCTTGGCCGCCGAAACGGCACAATCGTTTTTCATCAAATTTAGTGGAAAAATCGCAAAAAAATCGTGGAGTGGAACAAACCTGGTCCCATGTCGATGGTTTCTTCAGGAAGGCATTAATTAACCATTCTATTTACGATGTAAAACGACGCAAGTCTACGGACTTGGCGCACCTTAATTAGCCATGCAAGTCTAAGGAATTGGCGCACCCTCATTCACTGTACGCTAGCCAAGCACGAGCGTTCAAACTTTCACCGGGCACGAAGGGCCAGCGATCACTTGTGTACAGGTATACCTAAATGACATTTCAAGAAAGAGTAGGAGCTATGTATTTCTCCTTTACGTTGATATTCCGCTGTGTGTGTGTGTGTGTGTGTGTGTGTGTGTTTCGTTAAACGCTGGGCCTGTGGTGTAATGGTCAGCATGCTAGGCTCGCAAGAAAGTGGTCCCGTATTCAATTCCCCGGGCAGGGTGTAACGATGGGCAAGTTTCTTAACGCCATTCGACTCTGTCTACCCAGTAGTAATTGGGAACCTGGATGTTAATAGATTTGTAGATCGTGTTTAGGGGTAATGATTAGCCAGTGCAGTTGGCAAGTTGTCCAGTCTTCTTTGACTATTCTTTGACATTGGGTCATGCAACTCGTTAACTCAGGGTGTGGTTGTTTGAGTTGGCGATAACTTCCACACCTAAATAAATTCCAGCCAAGGTGGCCCTAGGGTCGGCCATCCTCGTTACACGAGGGGCAACCATTATATTATGAAAGCTAGAGGGATCTTGTTAATATTCTCTGAATATCATGACCATAACAGACGTGGTGTGAGTGAGTTGATCCAACCACACCTTAACTTGTCTCCTTGCAACACAAGTGTTCCGCCATTCTCTTAAAATGCCCGAATCTGTATTAAAGTGAACATAATAAAACGTGTAAACAGTCATTACTCTCCCAGTGAATTACAAAGAAAAGACTAAAGAGTAAAACACCAAAAAAAAAACAAATTCTGATTCACTGATTTTAACGGTATATGAGTTTCTAAATACATTACTTGACTGTCTCCTCCAAAAAAATTCACTGTCCCTTGGAGACTCTTTACCTATACACATAGTGTACATATTGACATAGTGGATATAATGTACAAATGAACATAGTGTAATATAGAAAAGGTGTACTGGTGGACACAGTGTACTGTACAGGTGGACAGAGTGTATAGAAGGTCATAGTGCACAGGTGAACATAGTGTACAGGTGTAATTAGTCTACAGATGGGCTGTGTGTACAGATGATCATAGTGTACAGGTAAACAAAGTATACAGGTGGTCATAAAGTACAAGTGGGCATAGTGTATAGGAGAACATAGTGTACAAGTGAACAAAATGTGCAGGTGGACATTACTGTACTTATAGTTCTTGTTCATGGTATACGAGGAAATTAATTTTGTGTAATTCCTGATCATCTTCCACCAGGAAGCTTCTTCACACATGGACACTGGCACCGCTACACATGTCCTTGGAAAACCACACAGTGGTTCAAAGTATTGAGACAAACCCTCGGGAATCTTAGTTTGTGGACTCGTGGAGGTTGATTCATGCGTTGTTGGTAGTTTAGTCAACAAGGCTGGTACAGTGGTGGCCGTCGGTCACAACCACAAGTTGAAGAAAATCATAATTATAATAAAAAAAAAACCACCAATGTGTTTGTGAGTTTTGTCGGACTGCTTACTGGTGGGCGTGTATGTTGAGTGTTACCTAGGGGGACGTTGAGAATCGTGAACCCCAAACACGACATTTCCTCAGAGAGGAACTTAACTTTATGGTAACAGTCACACACTGGCCCATACCACTCCTCTATGATATGACAACACAAATGTCATCATACCATATTTCGTAAAGAAGTGATCCCAGGGAGGGACACACACAAGGTGCCCTGTTATCACAGCCAAACGTCGCTCACCAACACTCTCCGGGCCAGGTGCGACCAGCGAGGTAGGAAGGAGCACGAGTCTCACTATACCATCGACTAGTCATAATCTTTTAAAATCTGGTGAGGATATTTATATACCGTATTGACGATGAAGGTCATGAGTCATTCAGTGTTGCTGAGACTTCAGTGAACATTCATTCCTTCACTCTCACATACACGTATTCTTCTTCACTGACCCTCCTTATATTTTCATGTCATAAGTTTCCTTTTTTTTTATGCATAAAGAGGAAAAGTGACTTGGGAAGTGTTTCGAAGTGACTGCATCCCACAAGGCACAGAAGATTCCAGGATACTTCAGTAACCAGATGACGGAGGGCGAGTGTACAAGTGTTCATCACATTACCTCTCAGGCAGGGACCCCCCCCCCCCTCCCAACCCCCGTGTCCTGACGTCCAGCATCAGAACTTGCGTAATTCTATATAAGTATGGGTGTATGTAAGTGTATGTACAGTAAGTTTATATGTATTGGTGATGATGGTCGTAGTGCTGTGATGTGGTGATGGTCGTGGTGCTGTGATGTGGTGATGGTCGTGGTGCTGTGATGTGGTGATGGTCGTGGTGCTGTGATGTGGTGATGGTCGTGGTGCTGTGATGTGGTGATGGTCGTGGTGCTGTGATGTGGTGATGGTCGTGGTGCTAGGATGTGGTGATGGTCGTGGTGCTGTGATGGTCGTGGTGCTGTGATGTGGTGATGGTCGTGGTGTTGTGATGTGGTGATGGTCGTGGTGCTATGATGTGGTGATGGTCGTGGTGCTGTGATGTGGTGATGGTCGTGGTGCTGTGATGTGGTGATGGTGCTATGATGTGGTAATGGTCGTGGTGCTGTGATGGTCGTGGTGCTGTGATGTGGTGATGGTCGTGGTGCTATGATGTGGTGATGGTCGTGGTGCTGTGATGTGGTGATGGTCGTGGTGGTTGTCTTGATAAATGGGAGTTCATACAAGAGGTGACAGACTGACGAGTGTGTAGGAGTGGTGAGTGGGAAGGAGAAGGAGTGGGAGGAAATGTATGTGGGAGGGGGAGTGGAAGGGAGGAGGAGGAGTGGGCGAATAGAGGAATGTTAGGAAGTAAGAGTGGTAGAGAGGAGGAATGTGAGGGAGGAGGAATGTGAGGGAGGAAGAGGAGTGTAAGGGTGGAGGAATGTGAGGGAGGGAGAATGTGAGGGAGTTCGAGGAGCAATAGGAAGGAGTGTTTTACAGGGGAACGGTTACCTTGGCATGGTGAGGTACTGCGAACGAAAACTTCACTCTTTTACCTCTCCTTACCCTTCTCTCCCTCCTCCCCATTTCCCATAACCACTGTCCTGCCTTCCTTTCTTCCTTCCTTCCTTCCTTCCTTCCTTCCTCACCTCATACACGCCCCACCCTTCATAATCACGTTCTTAATCCCCACCATAACTACCTCTTAAACTTCTGTTCCTTAGTCACCCCTCCCTACTATCTGTCTTCCCTTCCCAGCCTCTTCCACCACCACCACCATAACCTCTACCATCATAACCTCTACCATCATAACCTCTACCACCATAACCTCTACCACCATAACCTCTACCACCATAACCTCTACCACCATAACCTCTACCATCATAACCTCTACCACCATAACCTCTACCACCATAACCTCTACCACCATAACCTCTACCACCATAACCTCTACCATCATAACCTCTACCACCATAACCTCTGCCACCATAACCTCTGCCACCATAACCTCTACCACCATAACCTCTACCACCATAACCTCTACCACCACCACCACCACCACTGTCTCACTCCAGTCCAAACACGTGATTCTTTCCCCATCTTAACACAACTAACACAACCAACAACTACATCACGCCACGTCCTCCACCCAGCCCAACCACGCCACGTCCTCCACCCACCGTAACCAAATCATCCTATCCACCTATCCTCCTCCCTCTCTCCTCCTCTCCACATCTCCTCCCCTTCTTGATTGCCTCTCAAAGGTCAGCAATCGTTAGTAGTGGTCGTCGTATTGAGTGTCCTTGGCAGAGGGCGTGAGAGTCATCTTCATTTGATCACAACAATATTTCGTGTATCTTTGCCTCACCTAGGTAATGATGTATAATTGGGAAATAGTTTTATAAAAGTGAAAATTATTACGATTCCTTTGTAGTTGTTGCAGTGAATGAAAAAACAAAAACACCCTCTCACGCACACATAAAATTATTGCCTCACTAAATAAAGACTATGGAATTTCTTTACCGTTCTCGAGAATTTTCATTGAACGAGCCATTTCGAAGAAGTGATTGCAGCATATTAAAGAAGCACATTAATAATAATAACCTACATATCCCTAATGTTTCTCTCACAGCGAGACTTTTCGTGTTAATGACTCTTGTTCTAATTAAGTGAAATTAGTTTTTAATTTTAAGTAGATCGGGTTTTTATCAGTACGTTTTTTTTATCTTCCTATTATCATTTCAATGTTTACAAATGTACAGGTGATGATTTGTTCTGGTGTGTGTGTGTGGTTTTAGTACGTAGAGTGACAGTTGTGGTGTTAAATGTTGTGTTTGCGTATTTATAGTGCGTGCGTGCCTTTCAGTATGGCCTTTTTAATCGTACACACACACACACACACACACACACACACACACACACACTTATTCCTATACACCCATCTCATGATCCTCTCCCACTAACCACACAAAACAAAAGTATTCTATACAAACCTCATAAAAACACACCCTCCTCTCCCCCTCACCCCAACACACACACCGCCAACATGGACTCCAAGAGGATAATGGCGTGTGCCTCTATTATGGCGCACAGGGACTTTAAAGAAAGGAAAAAAACACGGTGCGCTCTCTAATGAAGTCTTATAAAGTTCTGAATGGCTTTGTTCTTGGCGTCTACGCTAGGTTCCGGCGCTCTTTAAAAATGCCTTTTAAAACTTGCGAGGGACGCTCATGAGGACGGCCCTTGCATAAATTTGCGTCTAACCCCAATGTTATGTTTATTGTCGAAGCTGGCGGCTGACCGGCGGGGCTCCAACCCTGGGTCTAGCGGCCCTTCCTTCAGGCTTTATGACGCCCCAGCCAACCTTCCAGTCACCACCACTACATCTATATCACCACCACCACCATCCTTGCATCACCACCACTACATCTATATCACCACCACCACCACCATCCTTACATCACCACCACTACATCTATATCACCACCACCACCACCATCCTTACATCACCACCACTACATCTATATCACCACCACCACCACCATCCTTACATCACCACCACTACATCTATATCACCACCACCACCACCATCCTTACATCACCACCACCACCACCACCACTACATCTATATCACCACCACCACCACCACCACCACTACATCTATATCACCACCACCACCACCATCCTTACATCACCACCACTACATCTATATCACCACCACCACCACCATCCTTACATCACCACCACTACATCTATATCACCACCACAACCACCACCATCCTTACATCACCACCACTACATCTATATCACCACCACCACCACCATCCTTACATCACCACCACTACATCTATATCACCACCACCACTACATCTATATCACCACAACCACCACCATCCTTACATCACCACCACTACATCTATATCACCACCACCACCACCACCATCCTTACATCACCACCACTACATCAATATCACCACCACAACCACCACCATCCTTACATCACCACCACCATCCTTACATCACCACCACTACATCTACACCACCACCACCACCATCCTTACATCACCACCACTACATCTATATCACCACCACCACCACCACCATCCTTACATCACCACCACTACATCTATATCACCACCACCATCCTTACATGACCACCATTACATCTATATCACCACCACCACCACCATCCTTACATCACCACCACTACATCTATATCACCACCACCACCACCATCCTTACATCACCACCACTACATCTATATCACCACAACCACCACCATCCTTACATCACCACCACTACATCTATATCACCACCACCACCACCACCATCCTTACATCACCACCACTACATCTATATCACCACAACCACCACCATCCTTACATCACCACCACTACATCTATATCACCACAACCATCCCTACATCATCACCACCTTCACTACATCACCACCCACCACCCCGACATCACCATCACCACATCACCACCACCACCCCTACATCACCATCACCACCCCAACATCACCATCACCACCCCTACATCACCATCACCACCCCTACATCACCATCACCACCCCTACATCACCATCACCACCCCTACATCACCATCACCACCCCAACATCACCATCACCATCCCTACATCACCATCACCATCCCTACATCACCATCACCATCCCTACATCACCATCACCACCCCTACATCACCATCACCACCCCTACATCACCATCACCACCCGTACATCACCATCACCACCACAGGCCTAAAAACCACACCCATTACTCATTGTTTTATTGTCTGTGCTGCACCGTCGGCCTCTTATACTCCTGTTGTCCCCCTGGGGATTCATGCTGTACCGTTCTATACCCCTTACTGTACCGTTCTGTACCCCTGCTGCATCGTGCTGTACCCCTGCTGTGCCTGGGGACTCGCTACACCATCCATTACCTCAATATTTCGGATTTTTGCTGCACCATAAAGAGCCCTGCAGCTTGTTTTTATCTGCCATGCTGTGCTAGGGTGTGTCAATTTTGTCAACATGTTAAAAATCAAATTTGGTAGTCAAAATATTGTGCCTCTTTATGTCTAAACTTGAGATTAGCAAACAAAAATGAATTGAAATAACCCTCACCTACATCAATTATACCTTAAAGTTTCAAATATCAGTATTTCAACAAATTAATGAGACTTGATTAGAATTATTCACTTGATATTAACTAATCTCATGTAAGCATATGGATTATGGAGTATTTTATGGTTCTATAGCTTGTGTACAATATGCATGTCAGAACATGAACATGAACAGGCTCTCCGTGTGGGACAGTTTAATTCTTGTTTTGACTTGTACCAAGCGTGAGGATAAGGCGCCCGGCTCACTCTCCTTCTAGATATCATAGACGGTGGTTTGCTCTCATTGCACTTGCACCTACTCTACCAGACGAATTCTACATTTTAATTATTGTAAGTAGGGCATATTGATTGTCGCAGTTACTTATATCATTGTATAAAACATTATGTTCTAAGAAATTATTATGTTATTTCTGTTACAGCATTTTTGATAAACAAATTGATATTTTTTGAAACAACAATTGAATTATGAAACATTGAAATATTTTTCTATTTGTCAGATAGTGTGAAGATGTCAAAATTGAAGACAAGAAGTCAGTTGTCAACCCACTTGAGCCTGCTAGTTGGTAAAGGGAAGGAGCTTCCTGTATCAGAACTTCCAACAGTGAGAGACATGCTAAGATTAGGGTTACTCCTTCGAGAAAAAAATGCAAAGGACAGAAGGAACTATACAGATAAAGAACTCATAAATGACATGATAGTCCCTCTTCTGCATCAATGGACAAAAGCTAATGCACTATTCAAACCACCTGTGATTAATCAGTGTCGAACTATTGAGCTAAAACTAACGAAATTATGGCACAAAGCAGTTGAAACATCACTTGGTAAAGGAAACTTGGCCAGGAAAAATGAATTTCTGCACACACTTGATACTCTGTTTGACATTTTGACCTGCAAGTGCTCCATACAATTATGTTCTGAATCCAACTGTTCTCACTCAGGTAAGAGAGAAAATAATTCCCACATTGATTGTGGTTGTCCTCGTGAAAAGAAGATCCCTGTTTTAGAGCTTGAATTTATAAAGGCACAGAGGACAAAGGCAGAAGGCCAAGGAAGTATGCAAATGGGTTCAATAGATTATTCAGAAACAAAGAAGCAGATTGCTAATGCCAAGAAGAGAGAACAAATCCGAGAAAGGGAACAAAAGAAGAAAATGAAGAGTGAAGAAGCCATCCAAAGAGAGGAAGAGCTGTGTCAAGATGTTTATCACTTCTTTGATAGTTCTTCTGATGAACAGGAAGCAACATCAGATGATAGTTCCAAAGAGCCATCTGAACCTTTACCAAAGAAAATGAAATACAACACAAGAAATATTTCAAACATTGCTTTAGCTAGTATTCGCCACCATGCTGGACTTCGTGAGGCTGCAGAAATTGCAACTGCCGCTTGGATAGATGCAGGCCTCATCAGCCGAGAGGATGTATCTTTGGTGATAGATCATAATAAAATTAGAAGAGCACAAGAAAAAATAATGAAGGAAATATCTGATCAGCATGGAAAAGATTTAAGCGAGGGAGGGCTCTCCTGTCTTTTGTTTGATGGAAGAATAGATGACACAAAAGTTTTGCTAGAAGTAGAGGGAGCGAACAGAAAGTTTCCAGGTCTCATCAAAGAAGAACACTACTCTGTCTGTTCTGAGCCTGGTGGTCGGTTTTTGTTTCACTTTGCTCCCGAAACTGAAGTAGAAGGGAAGAAACATGCAGAGGTCATTGCTGATCATATTTTATGTTGGGTTCAGGAGAGAGGACTTGGCAGTTCACTGCAGGCTGTTGGTGGAGATTCAACTGCAGTGAACACCGGATGGCAGGGGGGTGTAATGACGCATTTAGAGAAAAAACTAGGAAGAAGACTTGTTTGGATTGTATGTGATTTACATACAGGCGAGCTACCTCTTCGTCATCTCATCCAGGAACTTGATGGTCCTACAAAGAGCAACAACAAGTGGTCAGGTCCCCTTGGCATCATGCTGGATGAAGCAACACAACTAGAAATAAATACAACCTTTCCAAAGGTCGAAGTTGGCCCTCCCCTTCCGGCGTTGTCTGAAGGAGTCATCAAAGATCTCAGCACAGATCAATCCTATGCTTATCGTATTGCCCAAGCAATAAGATCAGGAGAAGTGCCTCAGTCATTGGCTCTCTTGGAGATTGGACCTGTCAGTCACAGCCGTTGGTTAACTACAGCTCTTCGTTTCTGCAGGATTTGGATTTCCAAACACGAATTGAAGGGCAAAGTGCTGAAGAATTTGAGGTTAATTGTTGAATTTATTATTGGAGTTTATCTTCCCCAGTGGTTTAGTGTGAAACTTAATCCTATGTGGGTGGATGGGCCCAATCACCTTTTGTTTCAATTGCAGCTAGTAAGAACACAGAGGAAGGTAGTGAGGGACATCGTGTTACCTGTGGCAAGAAGGTCCGCTTGGTATGCTCGATCAGAAGCAGTTTTGCAAGCAATGCTTTGCAGTCAATGTACCAATCTCCGAACCGAGGCTGTAGAAGTCATTCTAAAGATTAGAGGAACGCTAATAGATGACGACCAGTTGGGAGACTGTTCGTTTCATTCAAGAAAAGTTCCCCCATTAAACGTCAATGCCACCAAATTGTCAGAATTGGTTGACTTGAGTTTGTAAGTCTTAGAGCCACCATTGACAACAAGTCTAACTAGCCAAGAATTGAGAAACCTTAAAGAGACTCCAATGCAGGTGCCGAAGTGGCCTTCCCACACTCAAAGTGTGGAGAGATGTGTGAAAATGGTCACAGAAGCAGCGGGCCATGTTTACAGCCACGAGAGGCGAGAAGGTTACATCAAAGCACAAATAGCAAGCAGACTACTGATGACAAGAAACCAAAGCGAAGAGAGTATGAAGGCATTGGTTACTTTCAAATAGACTACGGATAATAAAATATAATAATTTGAAACTTGAAACAGTAACATGTGTGCAAACGCTGGTTATGTTATAAATTCACAAATATGTACATTTAAAAATCCATTTGATGTAGGTAGGACTTATTATAAAAAAAAATTTATGCCAGAATATTGTTTTGCATGCTTAAAGACTACAATAAATTGCTACCAAATTACTCGATTTTCAATTTAGCCAGTTCACCCCCTAAATTGACTGCAAAGCATTGCTTGCAAAACTGCTTCTGATCGAGCATACTAAGCGGACCTTCTTGCCACAGGTAACACGATGTCCCTCACTACCTTCCTCTGTGTTCTTACTAGCTGCAATTGAAACAAAAGGTGATTGGGCCCATCCACCCACATAGGATTAAGTCTCACACTAAACCACTGGGGAAGATAAACTCCAATAATAAATTCAACAATTAACCTCAAATTCTTCAGCACTTTGCCCTTCAATTCGTGTTTGGAAATCCAAATCCTGCAGAAGCGAAGAGCTGTAGTTAACCAACGGCTGTGACTGACAGGTCTAATCTCCAAGAGAGCCAAAGACTGAGGCACTTCTCCTGATCTTATTGCTTGGGCAATACGATAAGCATAGGATTGATCTGTGCTGAGATCTTTGATGACTCCTTCAGACAACGCCGGAAGGGGAGGGCCAACTTCGACCTTTGGAAAGGTTGTATTTATTTCTAGTTGTGTTGCTTCATCCAGCATGATGCCAAGGGGACCTGACCACTTGTTGTTGCTCTTTGTAGGACCATCAAGTTCCTGGATGAGATGACGAAGAGGTAGCTCGCCTGTATGTAAATCACATACAATCCAAACAAGTCTTCTTCCTAGTTTTTTCTCTAAATGCGTCATTACACCCCCCTGCCATCCGGTGTTCACTGCAGTTGAATCTCCACCAACAGCCTGCAGTGAACTGTCAAGTCCTCTCTCCTGAACCCAACATAAAATATGATCAGCAATGACCTCTGCATGTTTCTTCCCTTCTACTTCAGTTTCGGGAGCAAAGTGAAACAAAAACCGACCACCAGGCTCAGAACAGACAGAGTAGTGTTCTTCTTTGATGAGACCTGGAAACTTTCTGTTCACTCCCTCTACTTCTTTCAAAACTTTTGTGTCATCTATTCTTCCATCAAACAAAAGACAGGAGAGCCCTCCCTCACTTAAATCTTTTTCATGCTGATCAGATATTTCCTTCATTATTTTTTCTTGTGCTCTTCTAATTTTATTATGATCTATCACCAAAGATACATCCTCTCGGCTGATGAGGCCTGCATCTATCCAAGCGGCAGTTGCAATTTCTGCAGCCTCATCAAGTCCAGCATGGTGGCGAATACTAGCTAAAGCAATGTTTGAAATATTTCTTGTGTTGTATTTCATTTTCTTTGGTAAAGGTTCAGATGGCTCTTTGGAACTATCATCTGATGTTGCTTCCTGTTCATCAGAAGAACTATCAAAGAAGTGATAAACATCTTGACACAGCTCTTCCTCTCTTTGGATGGCTTCTTCACTCTTCATTTTCTTCTTTTGTTCCCTCTCTCGGATTTGTTCTCTCTTCTTGGCATTAGCAATCTGCTTCTTTGTTTCTGAATAATCTATTGAACCCATTTGCATACTTCCTTGGCCTTCTGCCTTTGTCCTCTGTGCCTTTATAAATTCAAGCTCTAAAACAGGGATCTTCTTTTCATGAGGACAACCACAATCAATGTGGGAATTATTTTCTCTCTTACCTGAGTGAGAACAGTTGGATTCAGAACATAATTGTATGGAGCACTTGCAGGTCAAAATGTCAAACAGAGTATCAAGTGTGTGCAGAAATTCATTTTTCCTGGCCAAGTTTCCTTTACCAAGTGATGTTTCAACTGCTTTGTGCCATAATTTCGTTAGTTTTAGCTCAATAGTTCGACACTGATTAATCACAGGTGGTTTGAATAGTGCATTAGCTTTTGTCTATTGATGCAGTAGAGGGACTATCATGTCATTTATGAGTTCTTTATCTGTATAGTTCCTTCTGTCCTTTGCATTTTTTTCTCGAAGGAGTAACCCTAATCTTAGCATGTCTCACTGTTGGAAGTTCTGATACAGGAAGCTCCTTCCCTTTACCAACTAGCAGGCTCAAGTGGGTTGACAACTGACTTCTTGTCTTCAATTTTGACATCTTCACACTATCTGACAAATAGAAAAATATTTCAATGTTTCATAATTCAATTGTTGTTTCAAAAAATATCAATTTGTTTATCAAAAATGCTGTAACAGAAATAACATAATAATTTCTTAGAACATAATGTTTTATACAATGATATAAGTAACTGCGACAATCAATATGCCCTACTTACAATAATTAAAATGTAGAATTCGTCTGGTAGAGTAGGTGCAAGTGCAATGAGAGCAAACCACCGTCTATGATATCTAGAAGGAGAGTGAGCCGGGCGTCTTATCCTCACGCTTGGTACAAGTCAAAACAAGAATTAAACTGCCCCACACGGAGAGCCTGTTCATGTTCATGTTCTGACATGCATATTGTACACAAGCTATAGAACCATAAAATACTCCATAATCCATATGCTTACATGAGATTAGTTAATATCAAGTGAATAATTCTAATCAAGTCTCATTAATTTGTTGAAATACTGATATTTGAAACTTTAAGGTATAATTGATGTAGGTGAGGGTTATTTCAATTCATTTTTGTTTGCTAATCTCAAGTTTAGACATAAAGAGGCACAATATTTTGACTACCAAATTTGATTTTTAACATGTTGACAAAATTGACACACCCTACTGTTCAACCTACTGTATCCTGGCTGTGCATATCTCTACAGCATCCTACATCATCCTGTTGTCCGCATCCTCTCTCTCTCTCTCTCTCTCTCTCTCTCTCTCTCTCTCTCGTTGGTAATAAATAAACAAACACATTTCTTGCAACTCAGAGTGCAGAAGACAAGTGTACAACAAAGATGGTTAGTGAACAAGAGAGTTGGTTAGTGAACAAGAGAGATGGTTAGTGAACAGGAGAGATGGTTAGTGAACAGGAGAGATGGTTAGTGAACAGGAGAGATGGTTAGTGTAGAAAAGAGATGCACAAGAGACGAAAGAAAAATAAGAGTTAAGCGAGGAAATTAAAGAGAGGGCTGACTGTCCACTTTGTGGAAGATGGGTCGAGAAGTTAGAGGCAGGTCACCTGTTAACACCTCACAAGAACCTTTACTGTAGGTGCTGGTCAGAACTAACTGTGTCTCTCTGTAACTGCTGTCTCTCTCTGAACTGTGCGTGTGTGTCTAAACTGTGTCTCCCACCGTATAAATTCTCATCAAAGGTTCTTAGGTGAATATTTCTCACGTGGGGACAATAACTCGCCGTTTACCTCACGCTAACTCGCCTTCTACCTCCCGCTAACTCGCCTTCTACCTCACGCTAACTCGCCTTCTACCTCACGCTAACTCGCCGTTTACCTCACGCTAACTCGCCTTCAACCTCACGCTAACTCGCCTTCTACCTCACGCTAACTCGCCTTCTACCTCACGCTAACTCGCCTTCTACCTCACGCTAACTCGCCTTCTACCTCACGCTAACTCGCCGTTTGCCTCACGCTAACTCGCCTTCTACCTCACGCTAACTCGCCGTTTACCTCACGCTAACTCGCCTTCTACCTCACACTACCTCACGCTAACTCGCCGTTTACCTCACGCTAACTCGCCTTCTACCTCACGCTAACTCGCCTTCTACCTCACGCTAACTCGCCGTTTACCTCACGCTAACTCGCCTTCTACCTCACGCTAACTCGCCTTCTACCTCACGCTAACTCGCCTTCTACCTCACGCTAACTCGCCTTCTACCTCACGCTAACTCGCCTTCTACCTCACGCTAACTCGCCTTCTACCTCACGCTAACTCGCCGTTTACCTCACGCTAACTCGCCTTCTACCTCACACTACCTCACGCTAACTCGCCGTTTACCTCACGCTAACTCGCCGTTACCTCACGCTAACTCGCCTTCTACCTCACGCTAACTCGCCTTCTACCTCACGCTAACTCGCCTTCTACCTCACGCTAACTCGCCTTCTACCTCACGCTAACTCGCCTTCTACCTCACGCTAACTCGCCTTCTACCTCACGCTAACTCCCTCACGCTAACTCGCCGTTTGCCTCACGCTAACTCGCCTTCTACCTCACGCTAACTCGCCGTTTACCTCACGCTAACTCGCCTTCTACCTCACGCTAACTCGCCGTTTACCTCACGCTAACTCGCCTTCTACCTCACGCTAACTCGCCTTCTACCTCACGCTAACTCGCCTTCTACCTCACGCTAACTCGCCTTCTACCTCACGCTAACTCGCCTTCTACCTCACGCTAACTCGCCTTCTACCTCACGCTAACTCGCCGTTTACCTCACGCTAACTCGCCTTCTACCTCACACTACCTCACGCTAACTCGCCGTTTACCTCACGCTAACTCGCCGTTTACCTCACGCTAACTCGCCGTTTACCTCACGCTAACTCGCCTTCTACCTCACGCTAACTCGCCTTCTACCTCACAACAAAAACAGCAACAATAACAAAAACAAAACAAAAAATAACAGCAACAAAAATGACAAAAAAACACCACCACTCGGCACAGATAGAGAGGGGGAGATGGGGTGGTGAGGGGATGTGGTGAAGTATATAAATAGTAAACTACTACTACTATTATTACTACTACTACAACGCCTACTACTACTATCATAACCACGACTACTACTACTACCACCACCACAACTACCACCACAACTACCACCACAACTACCACCATTACTACCACCACAACTGCCACCATTACTACCACCACAACTACCACCACAACTACCACCACAACTACCACCATTACTACCACCACAACTACCACCACAACTACCACCATTACTACTACCACAACTACCACCATTACTACCACCACAACTACCACCATTACTACCACCACAACTACCACCACAACTACCACCACAACTACCACCATTACTACCACCACAACTACCACCATTACTACCACCACAACTACCACCACAACTACCACCAATACTACCACCACAACTACCACCACAACTACCACCATTACTACCACCACAACTACCACCATTACTACCACCACAACTACCACCATTACTACCACCACAACTACCACCATTACTACCACCACAACTACCACCACAACTACCACCATTACTACCACCACAACTACCACCACAACTACCATCACAACTACCACCATTACCACCACCACAACTACCACCATTACTACCACCACAACTACCACCACAACTACCACCACAACTACAACCACAACTACCACCACAACTACCACCATTACTACCACCACAACTACCACCATTACTACCACCACAACTACCACCATTACTACCACCACAACTACCACCATTACTACCACCACAACTACCACCACAACTACCACCATTACTACCACCACCATTACTACCACCACAACTACCACCACAACTACCACCATTACTACCTCCACAACTACCATCACAACTACCACCATTACTACCACCATTACTACTACCACAACTACCACCATTACTACCACCACAACTACCACCATTACTACCACCACAACTACTACCACAACTACCACCACAACTACCACCACAACTACTACCACAACTACCACCACAACTACCACCACAACTACCACCATTACTACCACCACAACTACCACCATTACTACCACCACAACTACCACCACAACTACCACCATTACTACCACCACAACTACCACCACAACTACCACCATTACTACCACCACAACCACCACAACTACCACCACAACTACCACCATTACTACTACCACAACTACCACCATTACTACTAGCAATGACAAAAACAAACATTAATATATTATACATTTTATTACCACTAGTAAAATATTAATGCTATTTATTAATTTATACAACTCAGTTTAAAACTACAGTACATTACCCACATTATGTTTCTAAGGCAACGTGTGTGTGGGTGTGTCCTGCCGCTTGAAAACACCCCTTGGCCCCGCCCATTTTGATAGCTCCACGCATTTTATTTATAGCTCCGCCCATTTTTTTCATAGCTCCTCCCATTCTAATGTAACTCCGCCCACTCCGTTAACAATGGGTAACAAATTTGATTGGGTGGGACGTGGAGGTGTGTCAATTTCAAGTGATTTGATTGGCTGTTGATTTAGTGGGCGGGGCCTGATGGATCCTCCAATGGCCTCCAAAAGTAGGATCGGCCTACAAGAGATAGTGGTCGGCCTACAAGTTACTGCTCGGCCTCCAAAGGTACGGTCGGCCTCAAAATGTTCATGGTCGGCCTCCAAAGGTACGGTCGGCCTCCAAATGTTCATGGTCGGCCTCCAAAGGTACGGTCGGCCTCCAAATGTTCATGGTCCTCCTCCAAGTGTTCATGGTCGGCCTCCAAAGGTACGGTCGGCCTCCAAATGATCATGGTCGGCCTCCAAGTGTTCATGGTCGGCCTACAAGAGTTAGTGGTCGGCCTACAAGAGTTACTGGTCGGCCTCCAAAGGTGCGGTCGGCCTCCAAGAGATAGTGGTCGGCCTACAAGAATATGGGGTCGGCCTCCAAGTGTTCATGGTCGGCCTCCAAGAGTTACTGGTCGGCCTCCAAAGGTACGGTCGGCCTCCAAGAGATAGTGGTCGGCCTACAAGAGTATGAGGTCGGCCTCCAAGTGTTCATGGTCGGCCTCCAAGAGATAGTGGTCGGCCTACAAGAGTATGAGGTCGGCCTCCAAGAGATAGTGGTCGGCCTCCAAGAGATAGTGGTCGGCCGCCAAGAGTATGAGGTCGGCCTCCAAGTGTTCATGGTCGGCCTCCAAGAGTATAAGGTCGGCCTCCAAGTGTTCATGGTCGGCCTCCAAGAGATAGTGGTCGGCCTCCAAGAGTATGAGGTCGGCCTCCAAGAGATAGTGGTCGGCCTCCAAGAGATAGTGGTCGGCCTCCAAGAGTATGAGGTCGGCCTCCAAGTGTTCATGGTCGGCCTCCAAGAGATAGTGGTCGGCCTCCAAGAGTATGAGGTCGGCCTCCAACAACCTCAAAATATAACAAAAGAAGAACTTAAATTACTATTCCTCCACCATAAAGTGTATAAGGCACTTAAATAACTCTCAAGACACTTACATGATTCCTAAGGCACTTAAATAACTCTCAAGACACTTACATGATTCCTAAGGCACTTAAATAACTCTCAAGACACTTACATGATTCCTAAGGCACTTAAATAACTCTTAAGACACTTACATATACATTAAGTCACTTATATGCTACTTAAACAAAACATCAACACCGCTGAAGTTACTTAAACCCAACAAACAACAATTAAGTAA
This sequence comes from Homarus gammarus, assembly GCA_958450375.1. NCBI lineage: Eukaryota > Metazoa > Arthropoda > Malacostraca > Decapoda > Nephropidae > Homarus > Homarus gammarus. Next base: position 47,217 of record CAUDMG010000729.1, on the reverse strand, counting down.
GACACTTATATTGAGGCACTTATTTAAAGCACTTGGGGGGCCTCACTTATATGAAGCACTTACAAAAAGGCACTTATTTGAGGCACTTATAACTCAACACTTATAAGTATCACCTTAAGTATTTCCAGAGTGAACTGTAGTAAACTTATTGTCAACACACTTGTTTATATCACATAAGTTAAGCTCTCTGAGTGGCCCTATATGTTAAGCTCTCTGAGTGGCCCTATATGTTAAGCTCTCTGAGTGGCCCTATATGTTAAGTTCTCTGAGTGGCCCTATATGTTAAGCTCTCTGAGTGGCCCTATGTGTTAAGCTCTCTGAGTGGCCCTATACGTTAAGCTCTCTGAGTGGCCCTATATGTTAAGCTCTCTGAGTGGCCCTGTATGTTAAGCTCTCCGAGTGGCCCTATATGTTAAGCTCTCTGAGTGGCCCTATATGTTAAGCTCTCTGAGTGGCCCTACATGTTAAGCTCTCTGAGTGGCCCTATAAGTTAAGCTCTCTGAGTGGCCCACCCAGGAAGTAAACAAACTCTTTATCAACCTGTGTCCCAGCAGAGCCTAATATGTAAACATGAGCCTTATAGACGTGAGCCTTATAGCCGTGAGCCTTATATATAGACGTGAGCCTTATAGACGTGAGCCTTATAGCCGTGAGCCTTATATATAGACGTGAGCCTTATAGCCGTGAGCCTTATATATAGCCGTGAGCCTTATAGCCGTGAGCCTTATATATAGACGTGAGCCTTATAGCCGTGAGCCTTATATATAGACGTGAGCCTTATAGACGTGAGCCTTATAGCCGTGAGCCTTATATATAGCCGTGAGCCTTATAGCCGTGAGCCTTATATATAGACGTGAGCCTTATAGCCGTGAGCCTTATATATAGACGTGAGCCTTATAGCCGTGAGCCTTATATATAGACGTGAGCCTTATAGCCGTGAGCCTTATATATAGCCGTGAGCCTTATAGCCGTGAGCCTTATATATAGACGTGAGCCTTATAGCCGTGAGCCTTATATATAGACGTGAGCCTTATAGCCGTGAGCCTTATAGCCGTGAGCCTTATAGCCGTGAGCCTTGTAGCCGTGAGCCTTATAGCCGTGAGCCTTATAGCCGTGAGCCTTATTTATAGCCGTGAGCCTTGTAGCCGTGAGCCTTGTAGCCGTGAGCCTTGTAGCCGTGAGCCTTGTAACCGTGAGCTTTATAGCCGTGAGCCTTATAGCCGTGAGCCTTATAGCCGTGAGCCTTGTAACCGTGAGCTTTATAGCCGTGAGCCTTGTAGCCGTGAGCCTTATAGCCGTGAGCCTTGTAGCCGTGAGCCTTATAGCCGTGAGCCTTGTAGCCGTGAGCCTTGTAGCCGTGAGCCTTGTAACCGTGAGCTTTATAGCCGTGAGCCTTGTAGCCGTGAGCCTTATAGCCGTGAGCCTTTTAGCCGTGAGCCTTATAGCCGTGAGCCTTGTAGCCGTGAGCCTTATAGCCGTGAGCCTTGTAGCCGTGAGCCTTGTAGCCGTGAGCTTTATAGCCGTGAGCCTTGTAGCCGTGAGCCTTGTAGCCGTGAGCCTTATAGCCGTGAGCCTTATAGCCGTGAGCCTTGTAGCCGTGAGCCTTGTAGCCGTGAGCCTTATAGCCGTGAGCCTTGTAGCCGTGAGCCTTGTAGCCGTGAGCCTTATAGCCGTGAGCCTTGTAGCCGTGAGCCTTGTAGCCGTGAGCTTTATAGCCGTGAGCCTTGTAGCCGTGAGCCTTGTAGCCGTGAGCCTTGTAGCCGTGAGCCTCATCTACAAGGTCAGTTTCAGTAGTCAGTCTTTAGGTAACGCTGAGTCACTCTTCCCCCTGACGTAGATCCTCGTAGCCTTGGTCCCTAAGACTCTGTCCAGTAGTGAAGTTTTGTTCCTCTTCCTGGCGTTTTGAACTTCCTTGAACACCTCGTGGAAGGCCGTGGCCACCTGGAGGACGTGTTCTGACGCGGCCACCTCGCTGAAGTAGCACTCCAGGTCCTTGGCCAGTATCTGACCTGTGTGGAGGAAGAGGTGTTAATGAGAGAGAGAGAGAGAGAGAGAGAGAGAGAGAGAGAGAGAGAGACACACACATATTCCCTCCCTGATTCACACCTGATGACCTAAACGGTATATGGTGGTGTTGTAGACCATTATAATGACACAACTATGACCCTTAAGGATTCACTAAGTAGCTTACTCTAAGTCTAAATTCGCTCCTAATGGATTATGTCATTTTTATAGCATTTTATTGGCCCCGAGTTTGTTGGCCCGTGTCTTAATTATGGTGTTAGGGTCTCTCTCTCTCTCTCTCTCTCTCTCTCTCTCTCTCTCTCTCCATTAAAGAAACATCGTCAACACAAACACCAAAGGGCTTTATGAGGGAGGAGGGAAGGAGGGAGGGAAGGAGGGAAGAAAGGAGGGTGGGAGGGGAAGAAGGGAGGGAGGGAAGGAAGGAGGGAAGGAGGGTATTTGAGTGGCTAGTGACGTCACGTGATGGAGATGCTTAAAATAGTTGACTCTTTACTCCCTCCTTCCCTCCCTCCCTCCCTACTACCCCTCCCTCCCTCCCTCCCTCCCTCCATTATAAGGAGTGAGTCAGCAGATAAGGAGTATGAATTAGTAATATACTCAATACCTGACATCACCTGACACTAGAGACATCACCTGACACTAGAGACATCACCTGACACTAGAGACATCACCTGACATTAGAGACATCACCTGACACTAGAGACATCACCTGACACTAGAGACATCACCTGACACTAGAGACATCACCTGACACTAGAGACATCACCTGACACTAGAGACATCACCTGACACTAGACACATCAACTGACAATAGAGACATCACCTGACGCTAGATACATCACCTGACGCTAGAGTCATCACCTGACACTAGAGACATCACCTGACACTAGAGACATCACCTGACACTAGAGACATCACCTGACGCTAGATACATCACCTGACACAAGATACATCACCTGACGCTAGATACATCACCTGACGCTAGATACATCACCTGACACTAGAGACATCACCTGACACTAGAGACATCACCTGACACAAGAGACATCACCTGACACTAGAGACATCACCTGACACTAGAGACATCACCTGACACTAGAGACATCACCTGACACTAGAGACATCACCTGACACTAGATACATCACCTGACACTAGAGACATCACCTGACGCTAGAGACACCACCTGACGCTAGAGACATCACCTGACACTAGAGACATCACCTGACACTAGAGACATCACCTGACACTAGATACATCACCTGACACTAGAGACATCACCTGACACTAGAGACATCACCTGACACTAGAGACATCACCTGACACTAGAGACATCACCTGACGCTAGAGACATCACCTGACGCTAGATACATCACCTGACACTAGAGACATCACCTGACACTAGAGACATCACCTGACGCTAGAGACATCACCTGACGCTAGAGACATCACCTGACGCTAGATACATCACCTGACACTAGAGACATCACCTGACACTAGATACATCACCTGACACTAGAGACATCACCTGACGCTAGATACATCACCTGACGCTAGAGACATCACCTGACGCTAGATACATCACCTGACACTAGAGACATCACCTGACACTAGAGACATCACCTGACACCAGATACATCACCTGACACTAGAGACATCACCTGACACTAGAGACATCACCTGACGCTAGATACATCACCTGACACTAGAGACATCACCTGACACTAGATACATCACCTGACGCTAGATACATCACCTGACACTAGAGACATCACCTGACACTAGATACATCACCTGACGCTAGATACATCACCTGACACTAGAGACATCACCTGACACTAGAGACATCACCTGACGCTAGATACATCACCTGACACTAGATACATCACCTGACACTAGAGACATCACCTGACGCTAGATACATCACCTGACACTAGAGACATCACCTGACACTAGAGACATCACCTGACACTAGATACATCACCTGACACTAGAGACATCACCTGACGCTAGAGACATCACCTGACACTAGAGACATCACCTGACACTAGAGACATCACCTGACGCTAGATACATCACCTGACACTAGATACATCACCTGACACTAGATACATCACCTGACACTAGATACATCACCTGACACTAGATACATCACCTGACACTAGAGACATCACCTGACACTAGAGACATCACCTGACGCTAGAGACATCACCTGACACTAGAGACATCACCTGACACTAGAGACATCACCTGACACTAGAGACATCACCTGACACTAGAGACATCACCTGACACTAAATACATCACCTGACACTAGAGACATCACCTGACGCTAGATACATCACCTGACACTAGGGACATCACCTGACACTAGAGACATCAACTGACACTAGAGACATCACCTGACACTAGAGACATCACCTGACGCTAGAGCCATCACCTGACACTAGAGACATCACCTGACACTAGAGACACCACCTGACATTAGAGACATCACCTGACACTAGAGACATCACCTGACACTAGAGACATCACCTGACACCAGAGACACCACCTGACATTAGAGACATCACTTGACACTAGAGACATCACCTGACGCTACAGACATCACCTGACACTAGATACATCACCTGACACTAGATACATCACCTGACACTAGAGACATCACCTGACACTAGATACATCACCTGACACTAGAGACATCACCTGACGCTACAGACATCGCCTGACACTAGATACATCACCTGACACTAGATACATCACCTGACACTAGAGACATCACCTGACACTAGAGACATCACCTGACACTAGATACATCACCTGACGCTAGATACATCACCTGACACTAGAGACATCACCTGACACTAGAGACATCACCTGACACTAGAGACATCACCTGACACTAGAGACATCACCTGACGCTAGATACATCACCTGACACTAGAGACATCACCTGACACTAGAGACATCACCTGACACTAGATACATCACCTGACACTAGATACATCACCTGACGCTAGAGACATCACCTGACACTAGAGACATCACCTGACACTAGAGACATCACCTGACGCTAGAGACATCACCCGACACTAGAGACATCACCTGACGCTAGAGACATCACCTGACACTAGAGACATCACCTGACACTAGAGACATCACCTGACACTAGAGACATCACCTGACACTAGAGACATCACCTGACGCTAGAGACATCACCTGACACTAGAGACATCACCTGACACTAGAGACATCACCTGACACTAGATACATCACCTGACATCACGTGTTTGTGTGATAACGTTTTCTCTGTAAGGTCAGGTCACCACAGGTCAGGTCAGGTATTAATGACTCACCTTCGTCAGTAGACACCTGCCTCAGGTGGACCATGTCAGCTTTATTAGCCAAGAGAACCATGGGTGGGCCGAGGCTGGGTGATGCATCCTCACCCACGGTCATGGGCGGCGTGGGCGTGAGGGTGGCCGCCCCTCCTAGTCCTCCTCGCCCACTGGCCTTCCTCTCGCTGATGTGGAGTCGCATTTTCTTGACCCAGTTGAAGCTTTGTCTGTCGGTAATAGAGTACACCAGCAGGAAGCCGTCGGCCCACCCGATGGTGTCTGACGAAGGGAGAGCTTCACTGTTCTGTCGGGAGTGAGGGAGAGTGAGTGAGTGAGTGAGTGTCAGAACATCTGATGGACTAACACACACACACACACACACACACACACAGGATAGAGTGCCAGAGAGGTCATTAGGTCAGCCTCACCTGACCTTGGCACACCTCATTATCTGTGCTAATGAGCCCTCACACTACACACCTGCACCTGGTAAAAGGCTATCTATATTACCAACAGACAGACACACACACAGACACACACACACACACACACACACACACACACACACACACACACACACACACACACACACACAGACAGACAGACAGACAGAGAAAGACACACACACACACACAGAAAGACAGACAGACAGACAGACAGAGAGAGAGAGAGAGAGAGAGACAGACAGACAGGACCTGACAAGACAAGAGGTCAGTGAGTCAGAATAAATCACCTTCTCATAATAATAACTGTAGCAGTGTGTCAGCCCCCCACTAGTGTGTCAGCCCCCACTAGTGTGTCAGCCCTCACTAGTGTGTCAGCCCCCCACTAGTGTGTCAGCCCCCACTAGTGTGTCAGCCCCCACTAGTGTGTCAGCCCCCCACTAGTGTGTCAGCCCCCCACTAGTGTCAGCCCTCACTAGTGTGTCAGCCCCCCACTAGTGTGTCAGCCCCCCACTAGTGTGTCAGCCCCCACTAGTGTGTCAGCCCCCCACTAGTGTGTCAGCCCCCACTAGTGTGTCAGCCCCCACTAGTGTGTCAGCCCCCCACTAGTGTGTCAGCCCTCACTAGTGTGTCAGCCCCCCATTAGTGTGTCAGCCCCCCACTAGTGTGTCAGCCCCCCACTAGTGTCAGCCCTCACTAGTGTGTCAGCTCCCCACTAGTGTGTCAGCCCTCACTAGTGTGTCAGCTCCCCACTAGTGTGTCAGCCCCCCACTAGTGTGTCAGCCCCCACTAGTGTGTCAGCCCCCCACTAGTGTGTCAGCCCCCCACTAGTGTGTCAGCCCCCACTAGTGTGTCAGCCCCCCACTAGTGTGTCAGCCCCCCACTAGTGTGTCAGCCCCCCACTAGTGTGTCAGCCCCCCACTAGTGTGTCAGCCCCCACTAGTGTGTCAGCCCCCACTAGTGTGTCAGCCCCCCACTAGTGTGTCAGCCCCCACTAGTGTGTCAGCCCCCCACTAGTGTGTCAGCCCCCCACTAGTGTGTCAGCCCCCCACTAGTGTGTCAGCCCCACACTAGTGTGTCAGCCCCCCACTAGTGTGTCAGCCCCCCACTAGTGTCAGCCCTCACTAGTGTGTCAGCTCCCCACAAGTGTGTCAGCCCTCACTAGTGTGTCAGCTCCCCACTAGTGTGTCAGCCCCCCACTAGTGTGTCAGCCCCCCACTAGTGTGTCAGCCCCCCACTAGTGTGTTTTATTTATACTGTAGTTGCCACCACGCCTTCGTCGGGGTGCGTGTCTGTCTGTGTGTGTGTGTCTGTCTCACATTCATTCCTCCTCTCTCCCTCTCCCTTTCCTCTCCCCCCTCTCCCTCCCTCCCCCTCCCCCTCTCCCTTCCCTCTCCCCCCTCTCCCTCCCTCTCTCCCCCTAGCGGTAACCATTGATGTTTTTAAGAGATCATCAATAACAGGTGTTGAGTGTCGCCTTTACTGCTCTGTATATTGTTGGAACTCTTGCCTAGTTGATGCTGTCAGCTTGATCTTACACAAAGCATGGCCTTACATCAAGCTTAGATAATGTGTATATAAGGCATCTCAGCTTGTTTCACCAGATTATTAGGGACCTAAGCTTATTTCACCTGATTATGAGAGAGAGAGAGAGAGAGAGAGAGAGAGAGAGAGAGAGCGCGCGCTCTGGTGTTCCTGACTTAAACTATAAATATTGCCTTTGTGTACACCTCTCAACACACACACACACACATTAACCTTCCTACACGCACATACATCAGCCCTCCCACACACACACGTACATGTACACACACATCAACCCTCATATACACACACAGACATGTACGTACACACACAAACACATACCTGCCCCTGTAGTATTTGTTTTCTAAGATGGTAAAGGTGAGGGAAGGTGAGGGAAGTGAGGACACACACACACACACACACACACGCACATTCTTCTTCAGTGACTATATATAAACATTTCAGTATTAACTATAAACATGACAAGAGGACGGGATGTTTATACCTGTACCTCACCTGGTGAATGTTGACCTAGGGTAATTAGCACCTGTGTGGTGATAGTGTGGTGATGGTACTACTACCACCACCACTACTAGGCAGACCTGACCTACTTTCCACAACAGGTTCAGGTAAACAATCAGTGGCTCCAGGTGAGTTTGTTTACATCTGGGTTATTAACTCTTCCCTGTGTCTGGTCAGGCAACAGGTGGGAATCAGTGTTACAACTACCACAATACCTACCACAACCCACCACAACCCACCACAAGTCTCTAATCAAGAACTGTCACATTTAACAAGTTCATTAGGCCTCATTTATTGCCCACACACTCACCTTGGCAAAGTGACCATCGAAAATTCTTATGATTGAGATGGCGTTAATGGCGCGTGTTTGTGTGGTAGTAATGTGAATTGATTGGTTGGGGTTTAGTCAGGTTTTTATTAGGATGATGATAATGATTTAATAATAATAACTAGCAGAAACGCACTCATTGGCTAGGCCACGGTAAGACGCTCGCCATATTGTCTCACTGTTCAGTCACCAAAACGTCTTCTTCCATCAATAGTTCATTAACGGTGTATGTAAGTTCCACCATGTTTTTCACTACAACGGTACAGCAGAGTATATTTTTTTAGCATTAAACTGTTATTATATTGTCTAATCATCACTACATATAACACCATCCATCATCACTACATATAACACCATCCATCATCACTACATACAACACCATCACGACAACCACCACCACTACCACAACTACCACCACCACTGCAACAACTACCACCACCACTACAACAACTGCCACCACCATTACAACAACTACCACCACCACTACAACAACTACCACCACCACTGCAACAACTGCCACCACCACTGCAACAACTACCACCACCACTACAACAACTACCACCACCACTACAACAACTGCCACCACCACTGCAACAACTACCAGCACCACTGCAACAACTACCACCACCACCACTACAACAACTGCCACCACCACTGCAACAACTACCACCACCACCACTACAACAACTACCACAACAACTACCACCACCACTGCAACAACTACCACCACCACTACAACAACTGCCACCACCATTACAACAACTACCACCACCACTGCAACAACTACCACCACCACTACAACAACTGCCACCACCACTGCAACAACTACCACCACCACTGCAACAACTACTACCACCACTACAACAACTGCCACCACCACTACAACAACTACCACCACCACTGCAACAACTACCACCACCACTACAACAACTACCACCACCACTGCAACAACTACCACCACCACTACAACAACTACCACCACCACTGCAACAACTACCACCACCACTACAACAACTGCCACCATCACTACAACAACTGCCACCACCACTGCAACAACTACCACCACCACTACAACAACTGCCACCACCACTGCAACAACTACCACCACCACTACAATAACTACCAGCACCACTACGTTGATTTTGTAGTTTGACCCCTTGTGAAGCCTCTAGATCTCTAGACCTCTGGCCGCCACGTACCTTGTCTTCCAAATCCCCTTTAGCTTACGAGTAATTTATTTAGATTTTTATTTTTATTTTTGTTTTTAATTTTAGTTGTTTTCTCGTTTGTTGTTTTTATGATTATTGTGGTAATTTTTTTATTATCGTTGTTTTTTTTGCTGTTGTTGTTATGACTGTTATTGACGAGTATTTATTTTTAATGGTGGTGTTGTTTTGTCATCGATTTTTGGTGCTGTTAGAGGAAGGAAAGATGGAGCGAGAGAGAGAGAAAAAAGAGGGAGAGAGAGAGAGTGTGTAAGGAAAGGAGAACTGTTGGTAGGAGTGGAAGGAACAGACAGACGGACGGACACAGACAGACAGACATTAAACAGACAGACAAACAGACGAGCGGAGACACAGACAGACAGACAGGGAGAGACAGACAATCTTGGCTAATAAAGAAGGAATCGCCGTAAATAAGAAGGTCCGGCGCTCTTCTCAGGCTCGACCGCTGTCACCCAAACTGAAACAGACTCACCACGTAATAGAGCGAATGAGGTTGTCAGGAGGAGGGTGTCAGAAGGAGAGAAGGGTGTCAGGAGGAGAGAAGGGTGTCAGGAGGAGAGAAGGGTGTCAGTAGGAGGGTGTCAGGAGGAGAGAAGAGTGTCAGGAGGAGAGTGTTAGGAGGAGAGGACTAGAGGAGTGAAGCTGCCTTGATCAACGTTCCGAATTCTCTCCCGGAATGCTCTTATCTTGTCGTTTTCGTTCCTCCTGTGTGCAGCGTCTAGAGCTAAGTTAAGGTGACATCCGGCCATGGGATCAAAAATCCTGATGTCGAAGAAGGCTCGCTGTCCCTGAGTCCAGAATCCTCGAGGGCAGACGTCAACACGGGCTTCGTTGGATGTTGGATGTGTTTGAAGTCCTATGTTGGAAATTCTCACCATCCAATGGAAGGAGGGTGGGTTCTACCCTGATATCACGGCAGATTTCCTTCAACATATTTGCTGTGAGATCCCTTACTTCGTCATGCCTCATGCATATGAAGCCCCCTTTCTAGCACACCATGGTGTGATCGACGTCATAGGAAGAGCCACACACGCATTGGGAGGGCAAACCTTCTACTGGCCTACCGTACCTTAGAGCAATGGCATCTGTAAATTCTTGCTTATTGAGACTGAAACCATTTGCCCTTATCGGTAACGTTGTTAACCAGTTCGAGGCGCCCACCTCCTGCGCTATAGCTACTTTTTTTCTTCAAATTCTCTGGTACTTGCAGCATCAGTTGCCGCAACTTATCACTTTGGCCGTGCTGTCGTTCTATCATAATGGACCGTTGAATCTTGTTTACTATTACTACTACTACTACTACTACTACTACTACTACTATCCTTTTTTTAATACAGTACGTGGCCTCCAACCACCCACAATAGCCACACCTCCTTCGCCACAATTTTATTACAACGCCTTAACCTTACACACTGTGACCCTGGGTTGGTGAGGGGGGATGGGGGAGGGCGGGGGAAGACTCACCTAAATCACCCAGCAGGCGCTTTGTGACACCCAACAAGTGACCTATGGGCGGGGGCAGTTTTCTCGCCAGATCTAGACCAGTGGGCAGTGTTAACCCCCAAAGGTCACCGAGGCAGGAGTGACCTTTGGGAAGTTTTGGGATTATAAATAGTGTTGTAGGAGGTGGTGGTGGAGGTGGTAGGTTAGTGAAGTCCTTGGTGGTGGTGGTTTGTTGAAGAGGGTCTGTTTTTTTTATTGTTTTGATGTTTGTTTGATTGTTTTTATGTATGTTTGTTTGTTTGTATGTTTTATTGTTTGTTTGTTTTGTTTTATTCTTCGTTTGACCGTTTTATTGTTTGTTTGATTGTTTGTTTGTTTTAATGTTTGTTGGTATGTTTGTTTGTTTTATTGTTTTTGTTTGTTTTTTGTTTGTTTTTTAGAATGATGTTTTTTGTGGTGTCATTATTGTTTGTGTTGTGTTGTTGCTTGCTTGTTTGTTTGTGATGTGTTGTTTGTTTGTGGTTGGTGTGTGTGTGTGAGAGAGAGAGAGAGAGAGAGAGAGAGAGAGAGAGAGAGAGAGAGTATCAACACAATTTCCATACCATATATTTACCAACAACTTTGTCATAACGTAACAGTGAGCCAGGGACTCTCTCTCTCTCTCTCTCTCTCTCTCTCTCTCTCTCTCTCTCTCTCATGATAAAAAACTGATCGACTTGTACCTGTGGTTCTTGTTTGTGTTTTAATTGTTAATTTAATACAACTTTTTATCTTATTTCTAATTTCTACTGTTGTTCCAGCCACATGTTGTATTGTTAATAACAATAATAATAATAATAATAATAATAATAATAATACGGTAATAATAATAATAAAAATAATGATGATAATAATAATAATTGAGACGATAATTATTAAAATATGGAGGCAGGAGGAGGAAGAGGGAAGGAATGATGATAGTTGAGAAGATGACAATAGTAGTGATAATGCTGGTTGTGGTAGTGATGGTAATATTATACACGTAACAATAATGGTTGCCCTTCGTGTAAGAGGATGGCCGGCTCTAGAGCAACCTAGGCGTGAATTTGTTTAAGGTGTTAGAATCTGTCGCCAACACCACAACCACCCCCTAAGTTAACGAGTTGTATGTCCCAGTTTCAATGAATAGTCCGAGAAGACCGGACAACTCGGCAACTGCACTGGCTAACCATTATTCCAGAATAAGATCCGCAAATCGATTAACATCCAGGTTCCCATTTACTGGTAAATAGAAAGCCAAATGACGTAAAAAAAAATGCTCATAGTTTCACTCCGTCCGGGAATCGAACAGGGGTCCACTCGCTTGCAAGGCGAGTATGCTGACTATTACACCACAGGTTGCCAAAATCACGTTTAGTAAAAAATTTTTTTTTTTTTTTTTCGTGCTGGTCAAGCCCCGACCAGAGGTTAGCTAGACCCCCGGACAACTCTTTCGGAGCTTGACCAGCACGTGGTATTGGTAATATTATCTCGACTTGATTATATGTTACAAATTCACTTGTGAGTTTTTCAATGTTTTGTTTTGTATAATATTTACTTATTCTAAGCAAATGTTAACAAATAAATGACTTAAATAATACGAAAACAAACAAATAAAAGCGGAACTCCACCTAATATATACTGTATGTTACACTAAATAGGGATAATTGGCCATTAGTGATAACTTCTATGCATTTGTCTTTTCTAGAAGTCTTTGACTGGCCATAAACGATCCTTTTAGATCATAAATATACATATAAATGAATACCTTCATGCATAATGTAACCTGACCAGACCTAACCTAACTCAACCTAATCTAGCCTAACCTAGCCTTTTGTGGTAAAAACAAAAATAGGATGAGGGTGTGTTTGCCAGGAGCTGGGGTGGGGGATATAGTTGACAGGATGGACAATATCTTGTCTGGTAATGGGAACAAACCCATTATCTGCCTCAGTGCAGGAGGCAATGATATTGGCCGGTGTAGGAGCGAGGAACTTCTTGATAAGTTCAAGGCAGCCATAGATCGTATTAGGACTAAGGGAGGGATCCCTATCATATGCGGTGTCCTGCCTAGAAGGAGAGTTGGCAGTGAATGGTTGTCAAGGGCAGTTGGTGTTAACGACCGTCTTGACAGATATTGCAAGTCAATATCAGTGCCATTCATTGACAACTGGGACAACTTCTATGGCAGAAGGGACCTTTATGCTAGGGATGGGGTGCACCTGTCTAGGGATGGAGTAGCAACCCTGGCTGGGGCTCTAGAGGGGGCAGTTCAAAAGATATCGAAGTCTTTAAACTGCTAAGAGAACATAGGGGCACGGGGGTGGAGGAGACTGCAGTGGGAGCGGGTAAACAAGGCGAAAGATTACAAGGAAATAGTGTTAGGAATGATGACAAAACTAAATTAGACAGGGAGTTTAAAACTAAACGCGGTAAGGGAAGGACTCAGAACACGACTAACTTAAATGTATACTACGCGAACAGTAGAAGTATGAGAAACAAAATGGATGATATTAAGGCCTTGGTATGTACCGAAGAAATCGATATAATTGCATTCACTGAAACATGGATCAACCTAGACACACGTGAATTACCAGTCGAATACCAAATTGCGGGTTACAAACTGTTCCATACCGATAGGCAGACCAGGAAAGGGGGAGGAGTAGCAATCTATGTTAGGGATAATCTGAAGTGTGAAATAAATAAGGAAATAAAAACTGAGAGGAATACAGAAACAATTTGGATAGAATTAAGCGACGGTCGGGAAAAATTAATCACAGGAGTAATATATAGACCCCCCAATCTTGATAGCGTCACTGAGCGACTTATCTGGGATGAAATGCGCAGGGCTTCCATACACAACAAAGTCTGTATAGTAGGCGACTTTAACCTTGGCCAAATAGATTGGACTGTCCTTACGGGTAACTCAGAATCAGAGGATTTTCTCGAGACGATCCAGGACTGTTTCCTAAGTCAACATATAACCGAACCCACACGGGGTAATAATATACTGGATTTAGTTCTGTCGAACAGAGAAAACCTCATTAGCAATGTCGAGGTAGGGAACGAACTTGCAAACAGCGATCACAAAGAAATTCGATTCCAGTTAGATTTTCAGGGCAGACGTAAGGAAAATTCCACTAAAGTACCAGATTTCAGAAGGGCAAACTTTGACAGTTTAAAGAGGCAGCTGAGAGAGGGGGTGTCGCGCTTGGCCGTGAACCTGACAGATGACACAGACCTGATAACGAGATCTGAGATTGCCGAGTTCCACGACAATTTAAATAGTGAGTTACTTAATGCACAAAGGCAGAACATACCATACAAAAAACTCAGATCAGACAACAATGACCCTAAATGGATAAATAATTATTTAAAGAACATCATTGGCCAAAGGAAGGCTATAGGTAGAAGGATAAATCGTGGCGAAATTCACCTCCGGGACTATTATAGGGTATTGGCGAGTAGGGTTAAAACCGAGATAAGGAAAGCAAAGAGGAATAATGAGGTAAGGATAGCAAGGGAGGCGAAGACAAACCCCAAAGGATTCTACCAAATGTATCAAACTAAAACACGAGAAAAGATTGGACCAATACGGTCAGACTCCGGCGAGCTCACTGATAACGACGGAGAAATGAGCAATAATTTGAATAAATATTTTTCAACAGTTTTCACCACCGAAAATTTAAACATGATACCCGAGGCACCGACTCTATTCAGAGATAGTGAAGAAAACAAATTAAGTGAGATAGTAGTGACTAGTAACGATGTTAGTAAGCAAATAGACAAACTAAAGCCTAATAAGTCACCTGGTCCCGATGAGATATTTGCCAGAGTATTAAAGGAAAGTAAGGAAGAGCTTAGTATGCCCTTAGCAAAGTTGTTTAACATGTCCTTAAAAACAGGTGTAGTACCAGAATCCTGGAGGATAGCGAATGTAATACCGATTTTCAAGAAGGGGGATAGATCACAATCCTCTAACTACCGCCCAATCAGTCTAACATCAATAGTAGGCAAATTACTGGAAGCAATCATTTCAAACTCTATTCGAAATCACCTGGAGAAGCACCGATTGATCAATGATTCCCAGCATGGCTTCACAAGCGGACGTTCTTGCCTAACTAATCTATTAACATTCTTTTCATCAGTTTTCGAATCAGTGGACGAGGGGCACAATTATGATGTGGTATATCTCGACTTTAGCAAAGCCTTCGACAGAGTCCCCCACGAAAGACTAATTAGAAAGGTAGAAGCTCATGGCATCAAAGGTGACATCCTTAAATGGATTAGGGCGTGGTTACAGGACAGGAAACAGCGAGTGAGCATAAACGGCACTAAGTCCCATTGGAGCAACGTCACAAGTGGAGTTCCCCAAGGCTCAGTACTTGGACCATTATTGTTTATTATATACATAAACGACATAGATATCGGCATAGACAGCAACATAAGTAAATTTGCTGATGACACTAAAATAGGACGTGTTATCAAATCTGACGAGGACTCGGCAAAACTACAGGAAGATCTAAACAAATTTTTCCAATGGTCTGAAAAATGGCAGATGAAATTCAATGTCGACAAATGTAAAGTACTCAGTATAGGAGATGTAAACAGGGAAACCAGATACCAGATGAACAACGATGCCATAGAGAAATCCGACTGCGAGAGAGATTTAGGAGTAATGATAAGTAGGAACCTTAAGCCAAGTAAACAATGTGTTTTTGCTCGTAACAAGGCTAATAAAGTACTTGGGTTCATACAAAGGAGTGTTAGTTACAAGACTAGCGAGGTCATCCTAAAACTGTATCTTGCTCTTGTGAGACCACACCTGGATTACGCAGATCAGTTCTGGTCACCGTATTACAGAATGGATATAGAATCCTTGGAAAGAATTCAGAGGAGAATGACAAGACTAATCCCGGGCATTAGAAACCTTGAGTATAGAGACAGGTTAAAGTATCTTAATTTGCACTCCCTCGAGAGACGTAGAGCGAGGGGCGACCTGATAGAGGTGTATAAGTGGAAGGCAGGGCTAAACAAAGGGGACATTACAAAGGTACTCAAATTATCCAACCAGGAGCGAACTCGTAACAATGGTTTTAAATTAGACAAATTTAGATTTAGGCATGAAATAGGAAAACACTGGTTTGGAAACAGAGTAATGGATGAATGGAACAAGTTACCAAATATCATCATTAACTCGAATACGCTGAATTGCTTCAAACATAGGTTGGATGCTCATATGAGCAATAGGGGTTGGGTGTAAACGGGACTGCCCAGTATGGGCCAATAGGCCCGCTGCAGTTTCCTCCATTCTTATGTTCTTATGTTCTTAACGTAACCTAATGTAATCTATCCTTCTTCTTCTTCTTGTTGTTCTTGTTCTTGTTCTCCTCCTCCTCCTCCTCCTCCTCCTCCTCTGCTTTATATCATCATCAGCTAAATTAAAATTCAAACGCCTTAACCTTACACACTGTGACCCTGGGTTGGTGAGGGGGGTTGGGGGAGGGCGGGGGAAGACTCACCTAAATCACCCAGCAGGCGCTTTGTGACACTGAACAAGTGACCTTTTGTGCGGGGGCAGTTTTCCCGCCAGATCTAGACCAGTGGGCAGTGTTAACCCCCAAAGGTCACCGAGGCAGGAGTGACCTTTGGGAAGTTTTGGGATTACAAATAGTGTTGTAGGAGGTGGTGGTGGAGGTGGTAGGTTAGTGAAGTCCTTGGTGGTGGTGGTTTGTTGAAGAGGGTCTGTTTTTTTTATTGTTTTTATGTTTGTTTGGTTGTTTTTATGTATGTTTGTTTGTTTTTATGTTTTATTGTTTGTTTGTTTTGCTTTATTCTTCGTTTGACCGTTTTATTGTTTGTTTGATTGTTTGTTTGTTTTATTGTTTGTTGGTATGTTTGTTTGTTTTATTGTTTGTTTTTTAGAATGATGTTTTTTGTGGTGTCATTATTGTTTGTGTTGTGTTGTTGCTTGCTTGTTTGCTTGTGATGTGTTGTTTGTTTGTGGTTGGTGTGTGTGTGAGAGAGAGAGAGAGAGAGAGAGAGAGAGAGAGAGAGAGAGAGAGAGAGAGAGAGTATCAACACAATTTCCATACCATATATTTACCAACAACTTTGTCATAACGTAACAGTGAGCCAGGGACTCTCTCTCTCTCTCTCTCTCTCTCTCTCTCTCTCTCTCTCTCTCTCTCTCTCTGATGATAAAAAACTGATCGACTTGTACCTGTGGTTCTTGTTTGTGTTTTAATTGTTAATTTAATACATTTTTTTATCTTATTTCTAATTTCTACTGTTGTTCCAGCCACATGTTGTATTGTTAATAATAATAATAATAATAATAATACGGTAATAATAATAATAAAAATAATGATGATAATAATAATAATTGAGACGATAATTATTAAAATATGGAGGCAGGAGGAGGAAGAGGGAAGGAATGATGATAGTTGAGAAGATGACAATAGTAGTGATAATGCTGGTTGTTGTAGTGATGGTAATATTATACACGTAACAATAATGGTTGCCCTTCGTGTACGAGGATGGCCGGCTCTAGAGCAACCTAGGCGTGAATTTGTTTAAGGTGTTAGAATCTGTCGCCAACACCACAACCACACCTTAAGTTAACGAGTTGTATGTCCCAGTTTCAATAAATAGTCCGAGAAGACCGGACAACTCGGCAACTGCACTGGCTAACCATTATTCCAGAATAAGATCCGCAAATCGATTAACATCCAGGTTCCCATTTACTGGTAAATAGAAAGCCAAATGACGTAAAAAAAAATGCTCATAGTTTCACTCCGTCCGGGAATCGAACAGGGGTCCACTCGCTTGCAAGGCGAGTATGCTGACTATTACACCACAGGTTGCCAAAATCACGTTCAGTAAAAAATTTTTTTTTTTTTTTTCGTGCTGGTCAAGCCCCGACCAGAGGTTAGCTAGACCCCCGGACAACTCTTTCGGAGCTTGACCAGCACGTGGTATTGGTAATATCTCGACTTGATTATATGTTACAAATTCAATTGTGAGGTTTTCAATGTTTTGTTTTGTATAATATTTACTTATTCTAAGCTAAATGTTAACAAATAAATGACTTAAATAATACGAAAACAAACAAATAAAAGCGGAACTCCACCTAATATATACTGTATGTTACACTAAACAGGGATAATTGGCCATTAGTGATAACTTCTATGTATTTATCTTTTCTAGAAGCCTTTGACTGGCCATAAACGATCCTGTAGATCATAAATATACATATAAATGAATACCTTCATGCATAATGTAACCTGACCAGACCTAACCTAACTTAACCTAATCTAGCCTAACCTAACCTAACGTAACCTAACGTAATCTAGCCTTGTTTTTGTTGTTGTCCTCCTCCTCCTCCTCCTCTGCATTATATCATCATCAACTAAATTAAAATTCAAGCGCCTTAACCTTACACACTGTGACCCTGGGTTGGAGAGGGGGGATGGGGGAGGGCGGGGGAAGACTCACCTAAATCACCCAGCAGGCGCTTTGTGACACCCAACAAGTGACCTTTGGGTGGGGGCAGTTTTCTCGCCAGATCTAGACCAGTGGGCAGTAGGGTGTGTCAATTTTGTCAACATGTTAAAAATCAAATTTGGTAGTCAAAATATTGTGCCTCTTTATGTCTAAACTTGAGATTAGCAAACAAAAATGAATTGAAATAACCCTCACCTACATCAATTATACCTTAAAGTTTCAAATATCAGTATTTCAACAAATTAATGAGACTTGATTAGAATTATTCACTTGATATTAACTAATCTCATGTAAGCATATGGATTATGGAGTATTTTATGGTTCTATTGCTTGTGTACAATATGCATGTCAGAACATGAACATGAACAGGCTCTCCGTGTGGGACAGTTTAATTCTTGTTTTGACTTGTACCAAGCGTGAGGATAAGGCGCCCGGCTCACTCTCCTTCTAGATATCATAGACGGTGGTTTGCTCTCATTGCACTTGCACCTACTCTACCAGACGAATTC
This sequence comes from Homarus gammarus, assembly GCA_958450375.1. Lineage (NCBI taxonomy): Eukaryota > Metazoa > Arthropoda > Malacostraca > Decapoda > Nephropidae > Homarus > Homarus gammarus. The sequence goes on along the minus strand of CAUDMG010000729.1, from coordinate 28,337 downwards.
TACATTTTAATTATTGTAAGTAGGGCATATTGATTGTCGCAGTTACTTATATCATTGTATAAAACATTATGTTCTAAGAAATTATTATGTTATTTCTGTTACAGCATTTTTGATAAACAAATTGATATTTTTTGAAACAACAATTGAATTATGAAACATTGAAATATTTTTCTATTTGTCAGATAGTGTGAAGATGTCAAAATTGAAGACAAGAAGTCAGTTGTCAACCCACTTGAGCCTGCTAGTTGGTAAAGGGAAGGAGCTTCCTGTATCAGAACTTCCAACAGTGAGAGACATGCTAAGATTAGGGTTACTCCTTCGAGAAAAAAATGCAAAGGACAGAAGGAACTATACAGATAAAGAACTCATAAATGACATGATAGTCCCTCTTCTGCATCAATGGACAAAAGCTAATGCACTATTCAAACCACCTGTGATTAATCAGTGTCGAACTATTGAGCTAAAACTAACGAAATTATGGCACAAAGCAGTTGAAACATCACTTGGTAAAGGAAACTTGGCCAGGAAAAATGAATTTCTGCACACACTTGATACTCTGTTTGACATTTTGACCTGCAAGTGCTCCATACAATTATGTTCTGAATCCAACTGTTCTCACTCAGGTAAGAGAGAAAATAATTCCCACATTGATTGTGGTTGTCCTCGTGAAAAGAAGATCCCTGTTTTAGAGCTTGAATTTATAAAGGCACAGAGGACAAAGGCAGAAGGCCAAGGAAGTATGCAAATGGGTTCAATAGATTATTCAGAAACAAAGAAGCAGATTGCTAATGCCAAGAAGAGAGAACAAATCCGAGAGAGGGAACAAAAGAAGAAAATGAAGAGTGAAGAAGCCATCCAAAGAGAGGAAGAGCTGTGTCAAGATGTTTATCACTTCTTTGATAGTTCTTCTGATGAACAGGAAGCAACATCAGATGATAGTTCCAAAGAGCCATCTGAACCTTTACCAAAGAAAATGAAATACAACACAAGAAATATTTCAAACATTGCTTTAGCTAGTATTCGCCACCATGCTGGACTTCGTGAGGCTGCAGAAATTGCAACTGCCGCTTGGATAGATGCAGGCCTCATCAGCCGAGAGGATGTATCTTTGGTGATAGATCATAATAAAATTAGAAGAGCACAAGAAAAAATAATGAAGGAAATATCTGATCAGCATGAAAAAGATTTAAGCGAGGGAGGGCTCTCCTGTCTTTTGTTTGATGGAAGAATAGATGACACAAAAGTTTTGCTAGAAGTAGAGGGAGTGAACAGAAAGTTTCCAGGTCTCATCAAAGAAGAACACTACTCTGTCTGTTCTGAGCCTGGTGGTCGGTTTTTGTTTCACTTTGCTCCCGAAACTGAAGTAGAAGGGAAGAAACATGCAGAGGTCATTGCTGATCATATTTTATGTTGGGTTCAGGAGAGAGGACTTGGCAGTTCACTGCAGGCTGTTGGTGGAGATTCAACTGCAGTGAACACCGGATGGCAGGGGGGTGTAATGACGCATTTAGAGAAAAAACTAGGAAGAAGACTTGTTTGGATTGTATGTGATTTGCATACAGGCGAGCTACCTCTTCGTCATCTCATCCAGGAACTTGATGGTCCTACAAAGAGCAACAACAAGTGGTCAGGTCCCCTTGGCATCATGCTGGATGAAGCAACACAACTAGAAATAAATACAACCTTTCCAAAGGTCGAAGTTGGCCCTCCCCTTCCGGCGTTGTCTGAAGGAGTCATCAAAGCTCTCAGCACAGATCAATCCTATGCTTATCGTATTGCCCAAGCAATAATATCAGGAGAAGTGCCTCAGTCATTGGCTCTCTTGGAGATTGGACCTGTCAGTCACAGCCGTTGGTTAACTACAGCTCTTCGTTTCTGCAGGATTTGGATTTCCAAACACGAATTGAAGGGCAAAGTGCTGAAGAATTTGAGGTTAATTGTTGAATTTATTATTGGAGTTTATCTTCCCCAGTGGTTTAGTGTGAAACTTAATCCTATGTGGGTGGATGGGCCCAATCACCTTTTGTTTCAATTGCAGCTAGTAAGAACACAGAGGAAGGTAGTGAGGGACATCGTGTTACCTGTGGCAAGAAGGTCCGCTTGGTATGCTCGATCAGAAGCAGTTTTGCAAGCAATGCTTTGCAGTCAATGTACCAATCTCCGAACCGAGGCTGTAGAAGTCATTCTAAAGATTAGAGGAACGCTAATAGATGACGACCAGTTGGGAGACTGTTCGTTTCATTCAAGAAAAGTTCCCCCAATAAACGTCAATGCCACCAAATTGTCAGAATTGGTTGACTTGAGTTTGGAAGTCTTAGAGCCACCATTGACAACAAGTCTAACTAGCCAAGAATTGAGAAAACTTAAAGAGACTCCAATGCAGGTGCCGAAGTGGCCTTCCCACACTCAAAGTGTGGAGAGATGTGTGAAAATGGTCACAGAAGCAGCGGGCCATGTTTACAGCCACGAGAGGCGAGAAGGTTACATCAAAGCACAAATAGCAAGCAGACTACTGATGACAAGAAACCAAAGCAAAGAGAGTATGAAGGCATTGGTTACTTTCAAATAGACTACGGATAATAAAATATAATAATTTGAAACTTGATACAGTAACATGTGTGCAAACGCTGGTTATGTTATAAATTCACAAATATGTACATTTAAAAATCCATTTGATGTAGGTAGGACTTATTATAAAAAAAAATTTATGCCAGAATATTGTTTTGCATGCTTAAAGACTACAATAAATTGCTACCAAATTACTCGATTTTCAATTTAGCCAGTTCACCCCCTAAATTGACACACCCTACTATATAGTGTCACTGTTACCCACTGGGACCATCCTCGCCTTAACCGATATTCCATTATAATCATTTTAAACAATCCATTTGGTTAGGTCGAATCTTTTTTCAACACAAAGTTCAAATATGAATTACTAACAGACACTCGTACATGCATTGCTTTGACTACACCAGCATCTAGTGTCACGGGTGCAGGCACAACTGTTAGTCAATCCTGAAACTTAATTCTCCCAGAAATTCTATAAATATTAGACTGACTCTACAATTTCATCAAAAAAACTATTGAAGTTCACGAGAAACTTCATGAATCGCTAATGACGGTGTGTAGTGGTAATGTCAGGGATCATTGCCACTGCCACACAGCCTCACATAACGTGGTGTGGGTCTTCAAGGGGAGGCAAATGTGAATGTGTATTGTACAGTCACCCAAAAAAGTCCTGTCGCGAACCATGAACCCCGAAAATTAGACTCGTGAACCCGAAGCAGTAAACACATACATTATTCTGTCCATAAATGCTTCGGATTCAAGAGTCTGAATCTCGAGGGTTCATGGTTCGCTACAGGACTTTTTTGGGTGACTGTACGTAAAAAAAAATTTAATTCATATAAACTGAATCTAAAATTAACAAAATATAACCAATTAAATAAGTTAAAACAGATTACCGATATAACGGTTACTGTGTATAGAATATTAAGTTAATAATATAACACTGGTTGAATTAAAAGTTAAATAGATATAACTTGTACAGTACATTAAATATCAACACTACGGAGTTATTGAAATTTAACTCATAATAATTATGCTGAAAATCAATATTACACTAAAACAATAAAATAAAATATAGCTGAAACACAATTTTTTTCATAGTTTACACAGATAATTGAACACACACACACACACACACACTGGAAATAACAACAAACCGCTGGATAATTATATTGTATCAAATAAGGAAATTAATTAATGACCACATCACGTACTGTATCCTGTATAGCTAATTGACTGTATCCTGTGGTGAAGTTATTGTGGTATGGAGTATTACTAGGTCTTGTTCCAGTATTACCAGATCTTGTTCCAGTATTACCAAGTCTTGTTCCAGTATTACCAGGTCTTGTTCCAGTATTACCAGGTCTTGTTCCAGTATTACCAGATCTTGTTCCAGTATTACCAGATCTTGTTCCAGTATTACCAGGTCTTGTTCCAGTATTACCAAGTCTTGTTCCAGTATTACCAAGTCTTGTTCCAGTATTACCAAGTCTTGTTCCAGTATTACCAGATCTTGTTCCAGTATTACCAGGTCTTGTTCCAGTATTACCAGGTCTTGTTCCAGTATTACCAGATCTTGTTCCAGTATTACCAAGTCTTGTTCCAGTATTACCAGTCTTGTTCCAGTATTACCAGGTCTTGTTCCAGTATTACCAAGTCTTGTTCCAGTATTACCAGGTCTTGTTCCAGTATTACCAGGTCTTGTTCCAGTATTACCAAGTCTTGTTCCAGTATTACCAGGTCTTGTTCCAGTATTACCAAGTCTTGTTCCAGTATTACCAAGTCTTGTTCCAGTATTACCAGATCTTGTTCCAGTATTACCAAGTCTTGTTCCAGTATTACCAAGTCTTGTTCCAGTATTACCAGATCTTGTTCCAGTATTACCAAGTCTTGTTCCAGTATTACCACATCTTGTTCCAGTATTACCAGATCTTGTTCCAGCATTACCAAGTCTTGTTCCAGCATTACCAAGTCTTGTTCCAGTATTACCAGGTCTTGTTCCAGTATTACCAGATCTTGTTCCAGTATTACCAAGTCTTGTTCCAGTATTACCAGGTCTTGTTCCAGTATTACCAGATCTTGTTCCAGTATTACCAAGTCTTGTTCCAGTATTACCAGATCTTGTTCCAGTATTACCAAGTCTTGTTCCAGTATTACCAGGTCTTGTTCCAGTATTACCAAGTCTTGTTCCAGTATTACCAGGTCTTGTTCCAGTATTACCAGGTCTTGTTCCAGTATTACCAGATCTTGTTCCAGTATTGCCAAGTCTTGTTCCAGTATTACCAGGTCTTGTTCCAGTATTACCAGGTCTTGTTCCAGTATTACCAGATCTTGTTCCAGTATTACCAGGTCTTGTTCCAGTATTACCAGATCTTGTTCCAGTATTACCAGATCTTGTTCCAGTATTACCAAGTCTTGTTCCAGTATTACCAGATCTTGTTCCAGTATTGCCAGGTCTTGTTCCAGTATTACCAGATCTTGTTCCAGTATTACCAGGTCTTGTTCCAGTATTACCAGATCTTGTTCCAGTATTACCAGGTCTTGTTCCAGTATTACCAGGTCTTGTTCCAGTATTACCAGGTCTTGTTCCAGTATTACCAAGTCTTGTTCCAGTATTACCAGGTCTTGTTCCAGTATTACCAGGTCTTGTTCCAGTATTACCAGGTCTTGTTCCAGTATTACCAAGTCTTGTTCCAGTATTACCAGGTCTTGTTCCAGTATTACCAGGTCTTGTTCCAATATTACCAAGTCTTGTTCCAGTATTACCAAGTCTTGTTCCAGTATTACCAAGTCTTGTTCCAGTATTACCAGGTCTTGTTCCAGTATTACCAGATCTTGTTCCAGTATTACCAGGTCTTGTTCCAGTATTACCAGGTCTTGTTCCAGTATTACCAAGTCTTGTTCCAGTATTACCAGGTCTTGTTCCAGTATCACCAGGTCTTGTTCCAGTATTACCAAGTCTTGTTCCAGTATTACCAGGTCTTGTTCCAGTATTACCAGGTCTTGTTCCAGTATTACCAGATCTTGTTCCAGTATTACCAAGTCTTGTTCCAGTATTACCAAGTCTTGTTCCAGTATTACCAGGTCTTGTTCCAGTATTACCAGGTCTTGTTCCAGTATTACCAGGTCTTGTTCCAGTATTACCAGGTCTTGTTCCAGTATTACCAGGACTTGTTCCAGTATTACCAGATCTTGTTCCAGTATTACCAAGTCTTGTTCCAGTATTACCAAGTCTTGTTCCAGTATTACCAAGTCTTGTTCCAGTATTACCAAGTCTTGTTCCAGTATTACCAGGTCTTGTTCCAGTATTACCAGGTCTTGTTCCAGTATTACCAGGTCTTGTTCCAGTATTACCAAGTCTTGTTCCAGTATTACCAAGTCTTGTTCCAGTATTACCAGGTCTTGTTCCAGTATTACCAGGTCTTGTTCCAGTATTACCAAGTCTTGTTCCAGTATTACCAGGTCTTGTTCCAGTATTACCAGGTCTTGTTCCAGTATTACCAGGTCTTGTTCCAGTATTACCAGGTCTTGTTCCAGTATTACCAGGTCTTGTTCCAGTATTACCAGGTCTTGTTCCAGTATTACCAATTCTTGTTCCAGTATTACCAGGTCTTGTTCCAGTATTACCAGGTCTTGTTCCAGTATTACCAGGTCTTGTTCCAGTATTACCAGGTCTTGTTTCAGTATTACCAGATCTTGTTCCAGTATTACCAAGTCTTGTTCCAGTATTACCAAGTCTTGTTCCAGTATTACCAGGTCTTGTTCCAGTATTACCAAGTCTTGTTCCAGTATTACCAGGTCTTGTTCCAGTATTACCAGGTCTTGTTCCAGTATTACCAAGTCTTGTTCCAGTATTACCAGGTCTTGTTCCAGTATTACCAGGTCTTGTTCCAGTATTACCAGGTCTTGTTCCAGTATTACCAAGTCTTGTTCCAGTATTACCAAGTCTTGTTCCAGTATTACCAGGTCTTGTTCCAGTATTACCAGATCTTGTTCCAGTATTACCAGATCTTGTTCCAGTATTACCAAGTCTTGTTCCAGTATTACCAAGTCTTGTTCCAGTATTACCAGATCTTGTTCCAGTATTACCAAGTCTTGTTCCAGTATTACCACATCTTGTTCCAGTATTACCAGATCTTGTTCCAGCATTACCAAGTCTTGTTCCAGTATTACCAGGTCTTGTTCCAGTATTACCAGGTCTTGTTCTAGTATTACCAGGTCTTGTTCCAGTATTACCAGGTCTTGTTCCAGTATTACCAGATCTTCTTCCAGTATTACCAAGTCTTGTTCCAGTATTACCAGGTCTTGTTCCAGTATTACCAGGTCTTGTTCCAGTATTACCAGATCTTGTTCCAGTATTACCAAGTCTTGTTCCAGTATTACCAGATCTTGTTCCAGTATTACCAAGTCTTGTTCCAGTATTACCAGGTCTTGTTCCAGTATTACCAAGTCTTGTTCCAGTATTACCAGGTCTTGTTCCAGTATTACCAGGTCTTGTTCCAGTATTACCAGATCTTGTTCCAGTATTGCCAAGTCTTGTTCCAGTATTACCAGGTCTTGTTCCAGTATTACCAGGTCTTGTTCCAGTATTACCAGATCTTGTTCCAGTATTACCAGGTCTTGTTCCAGTATTACCAGATCTTGTTCCAGTATTACCAGATCTTGTTCCAGTATTACCAAGTCTTGTTCCAGTATTACCAGATCTTGTTCCAGTATTGCCAGGTCTTGTTCCAGTATTACCAGATCTTGTTCCAGTATTACCAGGTCTTGTTCCAGTATTACCAGATCTTGTTCCAGTATTACCAGGTCTTGTTCCAGTATTACCAGGTCTTGTTCCAGTATTACCAAGTCTTGTTCCAGTATTACCAGGTCTTGTTCCAGTATTACCAGGTCTTGTTCCAGTATTACCAGGTCTTGTTCCAGTATTACCAAGTCTTGTTCCAGTATTACCAGGTCTTGTTCCAGTATTACCAGGTCTTGTTCCAGTATTACCAAGTCTTGTTCCAGTATTACCAAGTCTTGTTCCAGTATTACCAAGTCTTGTTCCAGTATTACCAGATCTTGTTCCAGTATTACCAGGTCTTGTTCCAGTATTACCAGGTCTTGTTCCAGTATTACCAAGTCTTGTTCCAGTATTACCAGGTCTTGTTCCAGTATCACCAGGTCTTGTTCCAGTATTACCAAGTCTTGTTCCAGTATTACCAGGTCTTGTTCCAGTATTACCAGGTCTTGTTCCAGTATTACCAGATCTTGTTCCAGTATTACCAGGTCTTGTTCCAGTATTACCAAGTCTTGTTCCAGTATTACCAAGTCTTGTTCCAGTATTACCAGGTCTTGTTCCAGTATTACCAAGTCTTGTTCCAGTATTACCAGGTCTTGTTCCAGTATTACCAGGTCTTGTTCCAGTATTACCAGGACTTGTTCCAGTATTACCAGATCTTGTTCCAGTATTACCAAGTCTTGTTCCAGTGTTACCAAGTCTTGTTCCAGTATTACCAAGTCTTGTTCCAGTATTACCAAGTCTTGTTCCAGTATTACCAGGTCTTGTTCCAGTATTACCAGGTCTTGTTCCAGTATTACCAGGTCTTGTTCCAGTATTACCAAGTCTTGTTCCAGTATTACCAAGTCTTGTTCCAGTATTACCAGGTCTTGTTCCAGTATTACCAGATCTTGTTCCAGTATTACCAAGTCTTGTTCCAGTATTACCAGGTCTTGTTCCAGTATTACCAGGTCTTGTTCCAGTATTACCAGGTCTTGTTCCAGTATTACCAGGTCTTGTTCCAGTATTACCAAGTCTTGTTCCAGTATTACCAGGTCTTGTTCCAGTATTACCAATTCTTGTTCCAGTATTACCAGGTCTTGTTCCAGTATTACCAAGTCTTGTTCCAGTATTACCAGGTCTTGTTCCAGTATTACCAGGTCTTGTTCCAGTATTACCAAGTCTTGTTCCAGTATTACCAGGTCTTGTTCCAGTATTACCAAGTCCTGTTCCAGTATTACCAAGTCTTGTTCCAGTATTACCAGATCTTGTTCCAGTATTACCAAGTCTTGTTCCAGTATTACCAAGTCTTGTTCCAGTATTACCAGATCTTGTTCCAGTATTACCAAGTCTTGTTCCAGTATTACCACATCTTGTTCCAGTATTACCAGATCTTGTTCCAGCATTACCAAGTCTTGTTCCAGTATTACCAGGTCTTGTTCCAGTATTACCAGGTCTTGTTCTAGTATTACCAGGTCTTGTTCCAGTATTACCAGGTCTTGTTCCAGTATTACCAGATCTTGTTCCAGTATTACCAAGTCTTGTTCCAGTATTACCAGGTCTTGTTCCAGTATTACCAGGTCTTGTTCCAGTATTACCAGATCTTGTTCCAGTATTACCAAGTCTTGTTCCAGTATTACCAGATCTTGTTCCAGTATTACCAAGTCTTGTTCCAGTATTACCAGGTCTTGTTCCAGTATTACCAAGTCTTGTTCCAGTATTACCAGGTCTTGTTCCAGTATTACCAGGTCTTGTTCCAGTATTACCAGATCTTGTTCCAGTATTGCCAAGTCTTGTTCCAGTATTACCAGGTCTTGTTCCAGTATTACCAGGTCTTGTTCCAGTATTACCAGATCTTGTTCCAGTATTACCAGGTCTTGTTCCAGTATTACCAGATCTTGTTCCAGTATTACCAGATCTTGTTCCAGTATTACCAAGTCTTGTTCCAGTATTACCAGATCTTGTTCCAGTATTGCCAGGTCTTGTTCCAGTATTACCAGATCTTGTTCCAGTATTACCAGGTCTTGTTCCAGTATTACCAGATCTTGTTCCAGTATTACCAGGTCTTGTTCCAGTATTACCAGGTCTTGTTCCAGTATTACCAGGTCTTGTTCCAGTATTACCAAGTCTTGTTCCAGTATTACCAGGTCTTGTTCCAGTATTACCAGGTCTTGTTCCAGTATTACCAGGTCTTGTTCCAGTATTACCAAGTCTTGTTCCAGTATTACCAGGTCTTGTTCCAGTATTACCAGGTCTTGTTCCAATATTACCAAGTCTTGTTCCAGTATTACCAAGTCTTGTTCCAGTATTACCAAGTCTTGTTCCAGTATTACCAGGTCTTGTTCCAGTATTACCAGTCTTGTTCCAGTATTACCAGGTCTTGTTCCAGTATTACCAGGTCTTGTTCCAGTATTACCAGGTCTTGTTCCAGTATTACCAGGTCTTGTTCCAGTATTACCAAGTCTTGTTCCAGTATTACCAGGTCTTGTTCCAGTATTACCAGGTCTTGTTCCAGTATTACCAGATCTTGTTCCAGTATTACCAGGTCTTGTTCCAGTATTACCAAGTCTTGTTCCAGTATTACCAAGTCTTGTTCCAGTATTACCAGGTCTTGTTCCAGTATTACCAGGTCTTGTTCCAGTATTACCAAGTCTTGTTCCAGTATTACCAGGTCTTGTTCCAGTATTACCAGGTCTTGTTCCAGTATTACCAGGTCTTGTTCCAGTATTACCAGATCTTGTTCCAGTATTACCAAGTCTTGTTCCAGTATTACCAAGTCTTGTTCCAGTATTACCAAGTCTTGTTCCAGTATTACCAAGTCTTGTTCCAGTATTACCAGGTCTTGTTCCAGTATTACCAGGTCTTGTTCCAGTATTACCAGGTCTTGTTCCAGTATTACCAAGTCTTGTTCCAGTATTACCAAGTCTTGTTCCAGTATTACCAGGTCTTGTTCCAGTATTACCAGATCTTGTTCCAGTATTACCAGTCTTGTTCCAGTATTACCAGGTCTTGTTCCAGTATTACCAGGTCTTGTTCCAGTATTACCAGGTCTTGTTCCAGTATTACCAGGTCTTGTTCCAGTATTACCAGGTCTTGTTCCAGTATTACCAGGTCTTGTTCCAGTATTACCAGTCTTGTTCCAGTATTACCAGGTCTTGTTCCAGTATTACCAAGTCTTGTTCCAGTATTACCAGGTCTTGTTCCAGTATTACCAGGTCTTGTTCCAGTATTACCAGGTCTTGTTCCAGTATTACCAGGTCTTGTTCCAGTATTACCAAGTCTTGTTCCAGTATTACCAGGTCTTGTTCCAGTATTACCAAGTCTTGTTCCAGTATTACCAAGTCTTGTTCCAGTATTACCAGATCTTGTTCCAGTATTACCAAGTCTTGTTCCAGTATTACCAAGTCTTGTTCCAGTATTACCAGATCTTGTTCCAGTATTACCAAGTCTTGTTCCAGTATTACCACATCTTGTTCCAGTATTACCAGATCTTGTTCCAGCATTACCAAGTCTTGTTCCAGTATTACCAGGTCTTGTTCCAGTATTACCAGGTCTTGTTCTAGTATTACCAGGTCTTGTTCCAGTATTACCAGGTCTTGTTCCAGTATTACCAGATCTTGTTCCAGTATTACCAAGTCTTGTTCCAGTATTACCAGGTCTTGTTCCAGTATTACCAGGTCTTGTTCCAGTATTACCAGATCTTGTTCCAGTATTACCAAGTCTTGTTCCAGTATTACCAGATCTTGTTCCAGTATTACCAAGTCTTGTTCCAGTATTACCAGGTCTTGTTCCAGTATTACCAAGTCTTGTTCCAGTATTACCAGGTCTTGTTCCAGTATTACCAGGTCTTGTTCCAGTATTACCAGATCTTGTTCCAGTATTACCAAGTCTTGTTCCAGTATTACCAGGTCTTGTTCCAGTATTACCAGGTCTTGTTCCAGTATTACCAGATCTTGTTCCAGTATTACCAGGTCTTGTTCCAGTATTACCAGATCTTGTTCCAGTATTACCAGATCTTGTTCCAGTATTACCAAGTCTTGTTCCAGTATTACCAGATCTTGTTCCAGTATTACCAGGTCTTGTTCCAGTATTACCAGATCTTGTTCCAGTATTACCAGGTCTTGTTCCAGTATTACCAGATCTTGTTCCAGTATTACCAGGTCTTGTTCCAGTATTACCAGGTCTTGTTCCAGTATTACCAGGTCTTGTTCCAGTATTACCAGTCTTGTTCCAGTATTACCAGGTCTTGTTCCAGTATTACCAGGTCTTGTTCCAGTATTACCAGGTCTTGTTCCAGTATTACCAAGTCTTGTTCCAGTATTACCAGGTCTTGTTCCAGTATTACCAGGTCTTGTTCCAGTATTACCAAGTCTTGTTCCAGTATTACCAAGTCTTGTTCCAGTATTACCAAGTCTTGTTCCAGTATTACCAGGTCTTGTTCCAGTATTACCAGATCTTGTTCCAGTATTACCAGGTCTTGTTCCAGTATTACCAGGTCTTGTTCCAGTATTACCAAGTCTTGTTCCAGTATTACCAGGTCTTGTTCCAGTATAACCAGGTCTTGTTCCAGTATTACCAAGTCTTGTTCCAGTATTACCAGGTCTTGTTCCAGTATTACCAGGTCTTGTTCCAGTATTACCAGATCTTGTTCCAGTATTACCAGGTCTTGTTCCAGTATTACCAAGTCTTGTTCCAGTATTACCAAGTCTTGTTCCAGTATTACCAGGTCTTGTTCCAGTATTACCAGATCTTGTTCCAGTATTACCAAGTCTTGTTCCAGTATTACCAGGTCTTGTTCCAGTATTACCAGGTCTTGTTCCAGTATTACCAAGTCTTGTTCCAGTATTACCAGGTCTTGTTCCAGTATTACCAGGTCTTGTTCCAGTATTACCAGGTCTTGTTCCAGTATTACCAGGTCTTGTTCCAGTATTACCAGGTCTTGTTCCAGTATTACCAAGTCTTGTTCCAGTATTACCAGGTCTTGTTCCAGTATTACCAGTCTTGTTCCAGTATTACCAGGTCTTGTTCCAGTATTACCAAGTCTTGTTCCAGTATTACCAGGTCTTGTTCCAGTATTACCAGGTCTTGTTCCAGTATTACCAAGTCTTGTTCCAGTATTACCAGGTCTTGTTCCAGTATTACCAAGTCCTGTTCCAGTATTACCAAGTCTTGTTCCAGTATTACCAGATCTTGTTCCAGTATTACCAAGTCTTGTTCCAGTATTACCAAGTCTTGTTCCAGTATTACCAGATCTTGTTCCAGTATTACCAAGTCTTGTTCCAGTATTACCACATCTTGTTCCAGTATTACCAGATCTTGTTCCAGCATTACCAAGTCTTGTTCCAGTATTACCAGGTCTTGTTCCAGTATTACCAGGTCTTGTTCTAGTATTACCAGGTCTTGTTCCAGTATTACCAGGTCTTGTTCCAGTATTACCAGATCTTGTTCCAGTATTACCAAGTCTTGTTCCAGTATTACCAGGTCTTGTTCCAGTATTACCAGGTCTTGTTCCAGTATTACCAGATCTTGTTCCAGTATTACCAAGTCTTGTTCCAGTATTACCAGATCTTGTTCCAGTATTACCAAGTCTTGTTCCAGTATTACCAGGTCTTGTTCCAGTATTACCAAGTCTTGTTCCAGTATTACCAGGTCTTGTTCCAGTATTACCAGGTCTTGTTCCAGTATTACCAGATCTTGTTCCAGTATTACCAAGTCTTGTTCCAGTATTACCAGGTCTTGTTCCAGTATTACCAGGTCTTGTTCCAGTATTACCAGATCTTGTTCCAGTATTACCAGGTCTTGTTCCAGTATTACCAGATCTTGTTCCAGTATTACCAGATCTTGTTCCAGTATTACCAAGTCTTGTTCCAGTATTACCAGATCTTGTTCCAGTATTACCAGGTCTTGTTCCAGTATTACCAGATCTTGTTCCAGTATTACCAGGTCTTGTTCCAGTATTACCAGATCTTGTTCCAGTATTACCAGGTCTTGTTCCAGTATTACCAGGTCTTGTTCCAGTATTACCAGGTCTTGTTCCAGTATTACCAGTCTTGTTCCAGTATTACCAGGTCTTGTTCCAGTATTACCAGGTCTTGTTCCAGTATTACCAGGTCTTGTTCCAGTATTACCAAGTCTTGTTCCAGTATTACCAGGTCTTGTTCCAGTATTACCAGGTCTTGTTCCAGTATTACCAAGTCTTGTTCCAGTATTACCAAGTCTTGTTCCAGTATTACCAAGTCTTGTTCCAGTATTACCAGGTCTTGTTCCAGTATTACCAGATCTTGTTCCAGTATTACCAGGTCTTGTTCCAGTATTACCAGGTCTTGTTCCAGTATTACCAAGTCTTGTTCCAGTATTACCAGGTCTTGTTCCAGTATTACCAGGTCTTGTTCCAGTATTACCAAGTCTTGTTCCAGTATTACCAGGTCTTGTTCCAGTATTACCAGGTCTTGTTCCAGTATTACCAGGTCTTGTTCCAGTATTACCAGGTCTTGTTCCAGTATTACCAAGTCTTGTTCCAGTATTACCAAGTCTTGTTCCAGTATTACCAGTCTTGTTCCAGTATTACCAGGTCTTGTTCCAGTATTACCAAGTCTTGTTCCAGTATTACCAGGTCTTGTTCCAGTATTACCAGGTCTTGTTCCAGTATTACCAGGTCTTGTTCCAGTATTACCAGATCTTGTTCCAGTATTACCAGATCTTGTTCCAGTATTACCATGTCTTGTTCCAGTATTACCAAGTCTTGTTCCAGTATTACCAAGTCTTGTTCCAGTATTACCAGGTCTTGTTCCAGTATTACCAGGTCTTGTTCCAGTATTACCAGGTCTTGTTCCAGTATTACCAAGTCTTGTTCCAGTATTACCAGGTCTTGTTCCAGTATTACCAGGTCTTGTTCCAGTATTACCAGATCTTGTTCCAGTATTACCAAGTCTTGTTCCAGTATTACCAGGTCTTGTTCCAGTATTACCAGGTCTTGTTCCAGTATTACCAGGTCTTGTTCCAGTATTACCAGGTCTTGTTCCAGTATTACCAAGTCTTGTTCCAGTATTACCAGTCTTGTTCCAGTATTACCAAGTCTTGTTCCAGTATTACCAGGTCTTGTTCCAGTATTACCAGGTCTTGTTCCAGTATTACCAGGTCTTGTTCCAGTATTACCAGGTCTTGTTCCAGTATTACCAGTCTTGTTCCAGTATTACCAGGTCTTGTTCCAGTATTACCAAGTCTTGTTCCAGTATTACCAGGTCTTGTTCCAGTATTACCAGGTCTTGTTCCAGTATTACCAGGTCTTGTTCCAGTATTACCAGGTCTTGTTCCAGTATTACCAGGTCTTGTTCCAGTATTACCAGGTCTTGTTCCAGTATTACCAAGTCTTGTTCCAGTATTACCAGGTCTTGTTCCAGTATTACCAGGTCTTGTTCCAGTATTACCAGTCTTGTTCCAGTATTACCAGGTCTTGTTCCAGTATTACCAGGTCTTGTTCCAGTATTACCAGGTCTTGTTCCAGTATTACCAAGTCTTGTTCCAGTATTACCAGGTCTTGTTCCAGTATTACCAGGTCTTGTTCCAGTATTACCAGGTCTTGTTCCAGTATTACCAAGTCTTGTTCCAGTATTACCAGGTCTTGTTCCAGTATTACCAGGTCTTGTTCCAGTATTACCAAGTCTTGTTCCAGTATTACCAGGTCTTGTTCCAGTATTACCAGGTCTTGTTCCAGTATTACCAGGTCTTGTTCCAGTATTACCAGGTCTTGTTCCAGTATTACCAAGTCTTGTTCCAGTATTACCAGGTCTTGTTCCAGTATTACCAAGTCTTGTTCCAGTATTACCAGGTCTTGTTCCAGTATTACCAAGTCTTGTTCCAGTATTACCAAGTCTTGTTCCAGTATTACCAGGTCTTGTTCCAGTATTACCAGGTCTTGTTCCAGTATTACCAAGTCTTGTTCCAGTATTACCAGGTCTTGTTCCAGTATTACCAAGTCTTGTTCCAGTATTACCAGGTCTTGTTCCAGTATTACCAGGTCTTGTTCCAGTATTACCAAGTCTTGTTCCAGTATTACCAGGTCTTGTTCCAGTATTACCAGGTCTTGTTCCAGTATTACCAAGTCTTGTTCCAGTATTACCAAGTCTTGTTCCAGTATTACCAAGTCTTGTTCCAGTATTACCAGGTCTTGTTCCAGTATTACCAGGTCTTGTTCCAGTATTACCAGGTCTTGTTCCAGTATTACCAAGTCTTGTTCCAGTATTACCAGGTCTTGTTCCAGTATTACCAGGTCTTGTTCCAGTATTACCAAGTCTTGTTCCAGTATTACCAGGTCTGCTTCCAGTATTACCAGTCTTGTTCCAGTATTACCAGTCTTGTTCCAGTATTACCAGGTCTTGTTCCAGTATTACCAAGTCTTGTTCCAGTATTACCAAGTCTTGTTCCAGTATTACCAGGTCTTGTTCCAGTATTACCAGGTCTTGTTCCAGTATTACCAAGTCTTGTTCCAGTATTACCAGGTCTTGTTCCAGTATTACCAAGTCTTGTTCCAGTATTACCAAGTCTTGTTCCAGTATTACCAGGTCTTGTTCCAGTATTACCAGTCTTGTTCCAGTATTACCAGTCTTGCTCCAGTATTACCAGGTCTTGTTCCAGTATTACCAAGTCTTGTTCCAGTATTACCAAGTCTTGTTCCAGTATTACCAGGTCTTGTT
The DNA here is from genome assembly GCA_958450375.1 of Homarus gammarus. Classification (NCBI taxonomy): domain Eukaryota; kingdom Metazoa; phylum Arthropoda; class Malacostraca; order Decapoda; family Nephropidae; genus Homarus; species Homarus gammarus. The sequence goes on along the minus strand of CAUDMG010000729.1, from coordinate 12,317 downwards.
CCAGTATTACCAAGTCTTGTTCCAGTATTACCAGGTCTTGTTCCAGTATTACCAAGTCTTGTTCCAGTATTACCAGGTCTTGTTCCAGTATTACCAGGTCTTGTTCCAGTATTACCAAGTCTTGTTCCAGTATTACCAGGTCTTGTTCCAGTATTACCAGGTCTTGTTCCAGTATTACCAGGTCTTGTTCCAGTATTACCAAGTCTTGTTCCAGTATTACCAGGTCTTGTTCCAGTATTACCAGGTCTTGTTCCAGTATTACCAGGTCTTGTTCCAGTATTACCAAGTCTTGTTCCAGTATTACCAGGTCTTGTTCCAGTATTACCAGGTCTTGTTCCAGTATTACCAGGTCTTGTTCCAGTATTACCAGGTCTTGTTCCAGTATTACCAAGTCTTGTTCCAGTATTACCAAGTCTTGTTCCAGTATTACCAGGTCTTGTTCCAGTATTACCAGGTCTTGTTCCAGTATTACCAGTCTTGTTCCAGTATTACCAGGTCTTGTTCCAGTATTACCAGGTCTTGTTCCAGTATTACCAGGTCTTGTTCCAGTATTACCAGGTCTTGTTCCAGTATTACCAGGTCTTGTTCCAGTATTACCAGGTCTTGTTCCAGTATTACCAGGTCTTGTTCCAGTATTACCAAGTCTTGTTCCAGTATTACCAGGTCTTGTTCCAGTATTACCAAGTCTTGTTCCAGTATTACCAGGTCTTGTTCCAGTATTACCATGTCTTGTTCCAGTATTACCAAGTTTTGTTCAGTATTACCAAGTTTGTTCAGTATTACCAAGTCTTGTTCCAGTATTACCAGTCTTGTTCCAGTATTACCAGGTCTTGTTCCAGTATTACCAGGTCTTGTTCCAGTATTACCAGGTCTTGTTCCAGTATTACCAGGTCTTGTTCCAGTATTACCAAGTCTTGTTCCAGTATTACCAAGTCCTGTTCCAGTATTACCAAGTCTTGTTCCAGTATTACCAGGTCTTGTTCCAGTATTACCAGGTCTTGTTCCAGTATTAACAAGTCTTGTTCCAGTATTTCCAAGTCTTGTTCCAGTATTACCAGGTCTTGTTCCAGTATTACCATCACTCCATCCCCAAATAAAATAATAACTTATACGTGGGGGATTTATCAGCACTGAGAAGCACACACACACACACACACAGACAACCACCACCAACGAACCCCCCTCCCTCCCTCCCTCCCAACGCCGTACCTCCCTATTCTCTCCTTCCCTCCCTCCTTCCTTCCCTCCCTCCTTCCCTCCCTCCCTCTCTCTCTCGGTGCTTCAGCAAGTGCTTTTGCCTAAACTACTTGCCATTTATCAGCGAAAGAACTAAGGAACCTTTTCACCACATTGCTTCACGGTCAGAATGTTGCTCAGGGGGGAATGAGGGAGGGAGGGAGGGAGGGAGAGATTTCCAAAATAAATGGCTCGTGTAATGAGTTTTGGCAGCATTTAAGATGAACTTTTGGGGATTTTTGTATAATTCTGTATAATTTTCACTTGAGACTTTTACTTGCAGGAGACAAGATTGAGGATGTATTTTTTTTGGGGGGGGGGGAGTCGGGGGAGTGGGAAGGGAGGAGGGGCGGGGGGTCAGTTTGCTTGGCTATACTTCACTTGGTGCGGTTCTGGGAGGGAGAGGGGGTGAGAGGTGAGGGAAGTTTGTCTCGCTTCTCTCTCACTGCAGCTTTGTGATCCAGTGTTAACGACGTCTTAGCTGTTTCTCAGTTGGTTCCCCTGCTTCATGGAGATCCTGAGAGACGTTCAGGTAAACACTCACACACCAGCTATGTGTTAATTCGTCCATGATAGGGAGTCCTGGGACCACACCAGTGAGGTCCTGTGACACCAGTCCACGTGGTGTCCCCATGATGCTACGACACCACATAGTGAATGAGTTGCTACAACATCATGTGAGGTTCCTCATACCACCATCTGTGAGGGAGCTACTACACCATGTGAAGCCCCTCATAACACCATCTGTGAGGGAGTTACTACACTACGTGTTTGCTGTTTAACACCTCAGCGCACAAGATCTACGTGATCTCCACTGTAAACATTAATCTGCATGTTCAATCTATGTTCCTTTACCTGTAGACTAATGCTGGTGGAGGCACGAACTATACATACATGGATACTGCACATACATACATACATACATGCATAATTACATACATACATACATACATACATACATACATACATGCATACATGCATACATACATACATACATACATTCGAAGACAGGTAGTTACGAGGCAAACATTCAGGTACCTTACTGTAAAATATTTTATTATAGATATTGCTAATGTCTCATAACTACAGGTAAGATCATGACACACCTGTTAGACCACGTGAATATCAGACACACCCAGTTTATTTCATCTGTTATTTAAACAAACGTAACCCAACCCATCCACAACCAAACCCAACCAAAACCAACCAAACCCAACCAAAACCAACCAAACCCAACCAGACCCAACCAGACCCAACCCAACCAGACCTAACCCAACCCAACCCAACCCAACCCAACCCAACAACCAACCCAACCCAACCCAACCCAACCCAACCCAGCCAACCCAACCCAACCCAGCCAACCCAACCAAACCCAACCAAACCCAACTAAACCCAGCCAACCTTTAACATTAAATTACTATGGCCAGTCATGGTTCTGGTGAGATAAATATTGATTTTTTTCTACCGAATCACACTCCTAATTTCTAAGGTCATCGTCTTTAATACTTTAATATTTTATGCATAACCTTTTAAGATTAGGTTAGGTTATGTTAGGCTAGGCTAAGTTACATTACGTTGGGTTAGGTTAGGTTAAGTAAGGGTGCTTAATCATTACGTGATATAAACTGGGGTGCCTAATCTTCAGGTGATCGACTTTTAACTCTTAACTGGGGTCAAGAAAGGTTTACGCTGCCTGGGTCCACATGGTCCATACGGTCTAGACTCCTCATAAATGAAGATGTAAGAATGAACCTAACAACTAGAGGACAGACATAAAACAGCACCAGAAGCATATTGAGATTCCACCTTAATTAGACACGTAACCAGAGTACCAGGTAGACTACGTAATTAATGAAGAATATATTAAAAGAAATGTAGAGAGAGAGAGAGTATAGATATAATAAGATAATATGCTGCAGGTCGTGGTCACTCTCCTGTAGTGTAATATTGAAAATTTGTCGTGTGTGTGTGTGTGTGTGTGTGTGTGTGTGATTTTTTTATTTTGCCGCTTACAGCGGCTACTTTATTGTTCACCCTACACTCATCCTGTGAGCGGTAGCGCAAAAGGATTACAGAGGATATTATGGCACTGAAAGTTACACAGTATTTCATTTACATTATTTGTTTAGTTCTATACATAAAGGGTAACTTATTCACAAATGCGTGAGTACAGGCGTGTGAGGCAGTATGTCTGGCCTCACACTTTGTTATTCACATTTACGTGAGAAGTATTCAAGCACATTGCGTATTTGGTTCTGTACATGAGAATTGATATAGTTACTAAGTGCAAAAAAGTGGATACAATCTTAATATGTCGGCTATCTTGCCATTAGAGATGAAGTGTTGTGCCATTTCACACACAGTGTGCTTGGACCTGTCCCTAAAAGGTTCTATATTCACACAGTCGAGGACGTAGTGTTCAAGTGTGTGGCCATATGTCTGGCCACACACTTTACATTTAGTTTTGTTTACATCTGCTTGAGGAACATACTGCCAAAGGTACTTATATCCTAACCTTAATCTAGCGGTTACAACATCTTGTAATCTAGTGATCTTGTTACTTGCTCCATATACATGTTTCACTTGATACATCTCATCATGGTAACCTATGGATCGACTAGTGCCTGTTTGCACTAGTCTGCTTGCGTCAAACTCATCAATAAGTTCTTTCCTAATTACAGTTTTAAGGGTTCTTTTTGACAGACCCAAATTGTATTCAACGGTGTCTTTGTCAGACGCAAGTTTGGCGAGGGCATCAACTCTGTCATGTTTTATGAGGCCTATGTGAGAGGGGATCCACAACAGTTTGACCTTGACACCCCGGTCAACAAGGCACGCATATTTGTGTCTGGCTTCAGAGACAAGAGCGTGACAACCTGAGTCGAGGGTGCCAAGGGCAAGTAGTGAGGATAGAGAGTCAGTGATGATGAGACTGTTAGTAACAGTGGTTTCAATGAATTTAATAGCTGTGAGTATGGGAACTAATTCAGTTTGTAGAGTGGATGCCCAGTTGTTAATTCTAACTCCTTTCTCAATTATATTACCGCCAGGTTGAGTCACAACAACAGCACTTCCAGCCCTCCCACAGGCGGTGTTAAGAGATCCATCAGTGTAGATGGTCTGTGTGATATTATCATCAATCTGTAGAGTGTGTATGTGTTCAAGAGCTCTCAATTTGGCAGTGTGTTGGAGATAAATGCTTTGTATAATCAATTTTTTTGGCGGATACGTCGGTATTGTGATAACGAAGGGAACTGTCCGCCAGGGTGGCAGGAAGCGCTGTTGTGTCTCAACTTTGCACAGGTGGTCTAGTCCAAACATCTTCATATGTGTAGCTGTAGTTTGGATCCATTTAGACTCAGTCGTCCCATGATTCATACATTCCAGCAATTTTAAGGAAACAATGTTTTCAGGATCACCACGCAGAAGCCTCAGGGCTAACATGAGGTTGACTTCAATTATTCTGTCTTTAACACTGGGTATACCAATTTTTTTCCTCATATTAAGTACTTTAGTGCTCATGGGACATCCAAGGATAATTCTGAGGGCTTAATTTTGCATTTTCTCGAGCTTGTCAACGCCTTTCCCGTCACGAATGACCAGGGCTGGTGCGTGGTAATCTATCAGAGATCTTATATAGTCTAGGTACATTGTTTTAACAATACTAATATTTGTACCATAGTGCGGGCTGCACCCCGCTACACTTCTTAGAGGTCTCAGTCTGTCAGTACATTGGCGGGTTAGCTGTTGTATGGCAGGTAGGGTACAAGGGACGGAAACACCAAGATATTTAAAAGAAGAAACATAGTCAATAGTGTTGTTACCTATCTTGAACTTGGCGGGGCCGCGTTTGCGGTTACCAGCTTGTTTGTTGTGTGTGTGTGTGTGTGTGTGTGTCTGTGTGTTTTATGAATAGCATCTTTACGGAAGCTTTCGATGAATGTCAGAATGAACACTACGACTCCACTTGTCTTGGTTGTGTTGTCAATAGCCTTCGCCCGTTGTGTCATATTGTTTAACTGAATAATATAACGTGACACAAAATTTCCCTCAATTTGACAAACTTTCCCCAAACGTAACATACCAGGGAGGGTAAGACGGTGTTATTTCCCTAGTGTGTTTATGCAGAGCGGGAGTGTTTTCTTGAGCACTCACACATACACACACACACACACAGAGAGAGCTGATCAATTAGAAACATTTGAAATTCAAGTTGTTGCATTATTAACGTCATTACCTCACCTTTATACCCATTACATATAAAGGTGTCACTAAATTTGCATACCGAAGCATTATCTTTCCAGCACATAAACCTGCAATCCTGTACTCCTCTTGATGACACACACACACACACACACACACACACACACACACACACACACACACACCTCTACCCCCCTCCCCTAAAACTAATAACAAGTAACATTGGAAAAGTAATAATATGTAAATGCAGGATCACTTATATCTTAATAAATGTTCACGATCAGTGTGTATGTGTTATGTACAGGGCACCTCGTAATGGCTTTTCCAATAGGGTATGGTGTGTAGTTCTTCAGCTAATGTGTTGGTGTGTAGACAATTTTTGGGATAGTGTATACATGACGCACACAAGTACACACAGGTAATATATACATTCATATACATACATAGACACACACCAGAAAATAAATAAAAATAATAATGGAAATTTCTCTTTTTATTTCACAGCTATTCACAGTGGAAGGTAAGTGCCGTGGGAGGGAAGTAACGTGGAAGAAAAGTAACGTGGAAGGGAAGTACTGTGGAGGGGAAGTAACATGTATGAGAAGTAACATGGAAGGGAAGTACCGTGGAGGGGAAGTAACATGTATGAGAATTAACATGGAAGGGAAGTACCGTGGAGGGGAAGTAACATGGAGGGGAAGTAACATGGAAGGGAAGTACCGTGGAGGGGAAGTAACATGGAAGGGAAGTAACATGGAAGGGAAGTACCGTGGAAGGGAAGTACCGTGGAAGGGAAGTACCGTGGAGGGGAAGTAACATGGAGGGGAAGTAACATGGAAGGGAAGTACAACGGATGGGAAGTACCGAAGCAGAACATCCCTAACACAGCAATAAGGTTATTTGTTGACCACGAGTGAAGGCAGACTGTGTGTGAATGTGTTGAAAGGGAGGAGAACTAAAAAGATAATCGCAATTTTCATCATGCTCGTTATCATTCAATCTCTCTCTCTCTCTCTCTCTCTCTCTCTCTCTCTCTCTCTCTCTCTCTCTCTCTCTCTCTCCTGTAGCTTTGGGTTGACGCCGTTCTGCATCTTCCCATAAAACAGTTCACTCAGATACAGTTCATCTGTTAGCGACGCCCCACAGGGAATCACAGTGAACGATTCTCTCCCTGGGGAACGAGTGGGGACGGGTGAGGATGGTTAGGGATGGATAAGGATGGTTAGTGATGGATAGGAATGGGTAAGGACGAGTGTGGATGGGTAGAGATAGGTATGGATGGTTAGAGATGGGTAAGGATGAGTGGGGGTGGGTAAGGATGGATGAGGAGAGGTAGATAAGGGTAAAGATAAATAAATGGATAGGGATAGGGTGAGAATGGATAGATATTCAATAAAACATATCAGGCAAGTGTTATTAATTAAGCTAACTCTTCTAAACTGTGTTCAACTCTAAGGCTCCTGTCCTAGTTTTTTTCAGACTGGTAATATCATGTTTATTTCTATACCACTTGGAAGGTTTCATTTGAACTATACAGAGTCGAACATTTGATCTCAGTCCAGACTATTTAATGCTATTGATTCTACAGCTATTTGAAGTAATAACCCCACAAGCTTGAACTTTTTTTTTTACAGTTGCCTAAAATTGTCTTACCAGAATTGATATTTTGATATTTATTTCCTTCTTGTTTCTATCATTATTATTGCATAGTTCTATATTCTCTACCCATCTCTCCTATTTTTGTTTTCTTCTTCAAAATGGATCTTTTGTCTACGCTTTTAATAGTACCACCTTATTTATTTCTTCTGTTTTTTTTTTCTGGTTCATTTATTTAATCTTTCTCTTTCTTTCCTCTCAGTTATGTCTCCTGTCATCATCTTCTATCTCATCTCAATTCCTGTTTAGAAAATTCATAGCCTGTGTACAGTCATCTTTAACTTCGCTTATCTATATTCTATACGTTCTTCCCCTCAGTGTCTAATTTTAGTTCTTTCACACAACAAGGCTGAGGTAGTGGGAAGCTTAACCTCTCACGCTCCATGACAACATCCAGTATAACTAAGCTGTACCGAACTGTTCATTAGAGTTTGTAAATATTCCATGTAACATGTTTGTGTCTGGCCCCACTCGCTCGTTGTGTGTGTGTGTGTGTGTGTTTTACTACTACTATTACACACATACACACACGCACACATACACATCATCACTACTACATAAGCACACATATTAAACCTCTCTGTCTCTTTCTCCCTCACCTATTCTCTCTCTCTCTCTCTCTCTCTCTCTCTCTCTCTCTCTCTCTCTCTCTGGTGGAGACTTACGCGTATTAATTTGGTTCTCCCAGGGGGCAGTAACGTGATGAAGCGACGAAAAGGTTTTGCAATTATAACTAATCATTTACCATTACCCTAATACCTCCTCCTTCTGGGACGTCACACACACACACACACACACACACACAGTGAGGTACTGTGACACCACACCGCACCACACCACACTACCCGGTGTCCCCATGACCACTTGAGATCCTTCATATCAACACCTGAGGACGAGTTACTACTCCACGTGAACACCACACTACCCGGTGTCTCAATGACCACGTGAGGTCCCTCATGTCAACACCCGTGGACGAGTTACTGCTCCACGTGAACACCACACCACCCGGTGTCTCAATGACCACGTGAGGTCCCTCATGTCAACACCCGAGGACGAGTTACTGCTCCACGTGAACACCACACCAAACGGTGTCCCCATGACCACCCCCCTCTAAACGTCAACTATGGCACTAACGGAGGACAAGCTGGCAATCTTTGCGAGAATTGTTCACCGATTTTCCATGGGTTGAATGTTGCTTTTCCACTTGGGACACCTCGGTATGTGCTGACAGCATTGCTGGGGTTATGCAGGGTGGTATGGGTGCATGTATCCCATCTTCTACCAAATCTTTCACTTTACAATCATGGTTTGATCGCTCCTACTCTCTTGCATGCAGGGTGAGAGATTGGGCATATCGAGTTCTGAAACTATCTCCTCCTATTACCCACACCTCTTTCATTGCTTCTCGGAATCGTTGTAAGGCTATTCTTCAGTGAGGTCTCAAGTGTTTCCGCTCCTCTATGGCATGTTGAGCGCCATAAGGAACGGTTTGAGGCTAGTTGCTCAAGTGAATTTGGTTGTATATTACAACACTTTAGAAGAGTTTTAGAGTGGTCCTTATATCTCTTTCCTGTCCTCCCGCCGAGCTGTTTCCATGTGAGAGCCTTTCATATAATATTTGTCTTGGAAGCCGGTGGTCTGGCATCCTGATAACATGTCCAAGCCAGCGCAAGTGTCTTTTGGCCAGCATGGCTTCAATGGTCGTGTTTGAGCGACGATATAGTTCTTCATGAGTCACTCTATCTTCCCAAGATATTCCAAAGATACGCTTAAGGCATCAAGTGTGGAAGTTTTCCAGCATTTCGATATGGCGTCTGCAGGGCGTCCAGGTTTCTGAGGCATATACTAATGTAGATATACAGACCGCGAGATAAACTGCAGTCTTCGTTCCATTTTTGTGGTCATTGTTGAGAGACTCTTGTCCTCAAACGTCCAAATGCAGCTGAGGCTAAATTGATTCTGGTTTGAATTTCCATATCCAGTGAGCAGGTGGGTGTGAGATTGCTACCAAGGTACTTAAACTGGTTTACTATTTTCATAAGATCTCCATTAATGTAGAATTGTGGTGCTTCTATTGGTGGAACAATGGGCTGAACAAAAAATCTCAGTCCTCTGGGTGTTAATTTGCAAACTAAGCGAGCTGAAAATACCTGAGATCACGTCCAGTGCACGTTGCATAGATTCTCTGTTACGTGTCATTATTGCACATTCATCTGTCTACTGTAGTTCTATGACCTGAGCTGTTAAGGTCTTTGTGTAGGCCTCCTGACGTCTAATATTAAAAAGGCTACCGTCACGACGGTACCGTATGCCCACACCTGCATCAGGTCCAAGGGCATTGTGTGAGAGTTGTGCTACAGCCAGCAAAAAGATGTTAAATAACACAGGTGCCAGCACACAACCCTGTTTTACGCCCAGTTGGACACTAAATGGTTCTGACTGCACACCACCCACAAGTACCCGGGATTGCATTCCATCATGCATCTGGCGGAGGATGTTTAAAAATCTTGGTGGTACACCGACCCTCTCCAACAAAGTCGAAAGCTTTGGAGAGGTCAATGCGGCGGTGTAAAGGTCTATATTTTGCTCTCGACTCTTTTCTTGAATTTGTCTAGCTGCGAAGATCATGTCTATTGTACTGCCAGCCTTCCTGAATCCACATTGGGATTTAGGAAGAGTGTTCTCCGTTAGGTTTTGGATAAGTCTTGAGAACATGATTTATTACAGGATCTTGCCAGCAACTACAAGGAGGGAGATGCCTCTGCTGTTACCACAGATTGCTTTGTCACCTTTATTCTTAAAGATTGTTATGATATTTGCATCTTTCCAATCCTGGGGGATGGTCTCTGTGGCCCATGTGGTGAGTAAGAGGCCATGGAGGCGCTCAGTCAGATGGGGACCTCCATGTTTGAAGATTTCAGCAGGAATGCCGTCAGGTCCAGCGCTCTTGTTGTTGCTGAGCCCTCGTATTGCAGTTTCCACTTCTTGTATGAGTGGGGCTTCATCCAGGAGGTGCAGGGTCGACATGGGTGGGATGTTATCCAGTACTGTAGGTGTTATTGGATTAATTCGATTTAGAAGTGTGCTGAAGTGCTCAGTCCATCTTACTGCAATCATTTGATTGCTTTTGTAGAGTGTGGTGCCATCTAAAGATCTTATTGGTGTGACATTACTTCTTTGTGGGCCATAAATGGACTTAACTGCCTCATAGAAGCCGTGTGTGTTATTGACATCAGCAAGGGCTTGAATTTCTTGTGTGTTTTTTTACCCACCAGTCATTTTCCATGCTGCGTAACAGTCTTTGTGTTTCTGACCTGATGTTAGTTAACCGGGTCCCACAGTGTTTATGATTGAGGATTTGATAGCACTGTATGGTGGGCAATTTTTTTGGTTTTGAGAAGATTATGGATGATAGGTGAGTTCTCATCAAACCAGTCCTGATGTCGCTTTTTATACAAGCCAAGTGTTTCCATTGCAGCTTCACTCATTGTAGTCTTCAACTCCTTCCAGCCATCTTCCATAGTGCCAGGTTCCATAATTTCATGGGCTGGGAGTTTTAATATATCCCGCATTATTCATCATTCAAGTCTCGACCTGTCTGGCACCTCTTTAAGTTACTCCCTCCCTCACTCACTCCCTTCCCCTCACCCTCCCTTCCAGATTACTAACAACTCAACATGTCACAGTCAGCGAGGCGAGGCGTACCCTAACTCCTCAATTGCCCTGGGTGGTTTTACCTGCCTGGACGTGAGGGTGTATCACTACTACACACACACACACAAACATCATCATCAGTACTACATACACACACACACACATCATCATCACTACTACACACACACACACAAACACACACACACACACACACACACACACACACACATACACACATCATCACTACTGCTACACACACACACACACACACACATCATCATCACTACTACATACACACACATCATCATCATCACTACTGCACACACACTCACACACGCACACATCATCATCACTACTACACACACACTCACACACGCACACATCATCATCACTACTACTACTACACACACACACACACATACACACACACACACACACATCATCATCACTACTACATACACACACACACACAAACATCATCATCACTACTACATACATACAAACACACACACACACACACACACACACACACACACACATCATCATCACTACTACATACACACACATCATCATCACTACTACACACACATCATCATCACTGCTACACACACATCATCACTACTACACACACACATCATCATCACTACTACACACACATCATCACTACTACATACACACACATCATCGCTACTACATACACACACGTCATCACTACTACACACACACACACATCATCACTACTACACACACACACCATCACTACTACACACACACATCATCACTACTACATACACACACATCATCACTACTACATACACACCCATCATCATCACTACTACATACACACACATCATCATCACTACTACATACACACACATCATCACTACTAAATACACACATCATCACTACTACATCATCACTACTACATACACACACATCATCACTACTACACACACACACATCATCACTACTACACACACACATCATCATCACTGCTACACACACACATCATCATCACTACTACACACACACATCATCACTACTATACACACACACACATCATCACTACTACATACACACACACATCATCATCACTGCTACACACACATTATCATCACTACTACACACACACATCATCACTACTACACACACACACATCATCACTACTACATACACACACATCATCACTACTGCACACACACATCATCATCACTGCTACACACACATCATCATCACTACTACACACACATCATCACTACTACACACACACACATCATCACTACTACACACCTCATCATCACCACTACTACACACACACATCATCACTACTACACACACACCTTCACTATGACACACACGCATCATCACTACTACAACTACTCTTCTCCACTATTAATACAAAGTTCCAACCTTATTATACGGTTTTCGTACTCCGAGGCCCAATTTTAAAGTTTACCTCCTTGGCTGACTTGAGAATATCTTCATCAAAATCTCTAAAATGACTGGGCAAGAGGTAACCTACATTGGTGCTTATCACCCTTGTCTTTTGGACGTGCGTACTCTCAAGG